>CABFOW010002072.1:0-81511 GCA_902141385.1 Timema californicum | reverse complement strand
AGCAGAAAAAACAATTACTCACTTCGGTGGCCGCATGGTCTAAGATGCTACTCACACATTAGACAAGACTACCGGAGACAGGGATTTGATCCTGGTCGGGTCTAATGCGAATGGTGTTTCCTAAATGGTTTTCCAATTTTTTTTAATGCAAATGCAGATATACTTAATCTAAATTCAACCTTCCTAATCCTTAACACATTAGAGTAATTACTACATTGATGTATAACCTGAATGGTTAGCAAGATGAGGTGCCAAAAAAAAAAAAAAATTGTCAAAATATAGATTTGTTGTGAATCAGCAATGAGTAGCTTTGTTTCAACTTTTGCAAAGCTTAGAATTTATTATAAATATACACCAAAGGTAGGTTAAAACCTAAAAGTAAAACCTAACATACCACAATCCTGAATAAAGAGTAATTATTAAAAAACTTTAAGGTACTTTAAAAGCTTATTAGCATGAATACAAAATGTTTAGACTTAATGGTTACAGCAGTGTCAGAATGGTGCTACCAGTATTATTTTTTTTCACTCTAAGTTAGTCATATGTAGCATTGTAAAAACTCTAAAATTATTTGAGATAGTCAATCAATTCATATAGAAGGCATAATGAGAATCAGCTTATAACACTTTTATTGATACCTCTATTAATAATGAGACAACTATATTTATTGATTTCCTTAGGTTATGATCAACCATGATCAATGTACCAATGATCAACCATGATCAATGTACCAATGATCAACCATGATCAATGTACCAATGTTCCTCTTAGGAAGGCCCCAGAAAGTATAGAGACTTGTTTAAATGCTGCTTCTCTCATATCCCTACATACTTACAATAATGTAAGTTTAATCATGACATAACTTTGTCTACTCTTGTAAAGTCTAGGAATTTCAAAATTGGAACTTCCTCGAAATCTTCAAAGAATACTTGAGAGTCAACTTATCCTACATGATGTTCCACAATATCTCCCAGAAACCCTAGCCAAGCCTATCAATCTGTCGCATGAACACAGGGCCAAAGGCAAGCCTTATGAGATGAGATATTTCAACAAACCCAGAACTCCACCAATATTACAAACATATCTACAATCATTTTGTGGTGCATATAACTTTAAAAGGTAGTAAAATGCGGTGCTAAAAATTTTGAAAATTAAAAAAATTGTAAAACGAAATTGGTGGTACCTGGAGGTTTGCGAGCTTGGTTTTTTTTTCATTCGAGTCAAACTCGAGTCGAGTATTTCTAAAAGCTCCCGAGTTGGAGTCAAGTTTGAGTATTGGCCTATTCATAATTTTAAAATGTTAAAAAGTATATTAAAATACATGTTCTTAAGATATGAGTGACACTCATTTTTATTAAAAAAAGGTTAAATAATGGAAATATCGGTTTTTAAATTAGAAATAACACTTATAAAACACAATTTAAAAAACACGAACACTCAAATAAAAATCTAATAAGAAAACAAATAATTAAAATGGTTTCAACCCTTATGTCTTTAAAGCCATTGAATGTCAGGCCTTCCCTGTAGTTCGGATCCCACGTTAAACTGTAGGTCCTGCATTTCATCTCACAATCACCCTACCATTACACATTAGTGTAAGTGCGTATAACTTGAACAGGTAGTAAGATGTGATGCTAATAATAATAATAATTTAAGGACATTAAAATTACACTAACAATTATAAAAAAAATTAATAAAACGAATAATTGCATGATGGCTTAGAAATGTATAAAAAGACAGTGTGGAAACACTGTACTGTTATGTAAAGTAAGGGATAGGGAAGGAAGCCAACCTGAAAGGATAGTTAGGTTAGGCATAGTTGAGAACAAGCACACTTCTCTCTTCATGTCTTCTTAAACGTTTACACTTTCAACTTCTTTAAACCTTCCACAGTTACACATTGGTTTGAATTTTCGGGAATATTACGTTTTCATTTATGTCTTTTCATATGAAAAATAAATATTTCTGAAAATTCAAAACAATGTGCAACTGTGGAAGTTTGAAAAAGTGGGAAGTGTAAAAGTGTAAGAAGAAATAGATAAGTGTGGGGCTCTCTTTAGGAATTATTTTATTGAGAAATTTACTTCAATTTAATTTTTAATGCTTATAAAAGTTGATGCTCATACTGTAAAATTAAAAATAATATTTCTAGCAAACAATATGAATAGTAAGTGCTTTTTTAATATAAATGTTGTAAGTTTGGTAAAATATGTATTTCAATAAATAAGAACAACATTGATTTTAAACAGGTTTACCAATATAAATCTATAACTAAATAGTAACTAAACTAGAGCTAGTTTTGTAGCTAAACATATTAATTAATACAAGTTTTAAATATCTTAAGGTTGAAAACATTTAATATAAGATATTTTTGATATTACATTTTTAATTTAACATAAATAATAGAAAGGGACAAGATAGAAATAGTAAAAAGAATCATTCAATTATTTAGTAATCTTCTTAGCTATAAGGAACAAGTCTGAGTCTATTGCAGACAACTCAACACGCGGTAACATTAATATTAATAATATTAATATTTAGCACCACGTCTTACTACTCGTTCGGGTTATTGGCTTTAAGTACTAATTACTCTAATGGATTGGGAATTAGGAAGGTTGAATTAGAGGAAGTGAACCCGCATTTGCATGGAGGGAGAGTGGAAAACCTAAAAAAAAAAACAGTTCACCCGACTGATATTCGAACCTGGATCTCCCCATCCTCAGCAGTCGAGCTCAACACGACAAGCGCATTAGCCAACTACGCCACCGAGGCGGGTACGCAGTAACAAAAGAAGGGGATTTTCCCAAAATATAGAGCCCACAACCCCTCCAAGAAAATGGTACGGCATCCATCTTCAACACGCTAGATTTGAAAACAAGATAGTGTCACATCCTCATTGAAGCACAATCACGGCCTTCGTGACCTTGGAAGGAGAAAAGTTCCAATTCAAAGCAGTGCCAATTAGAGTAAAGGGAGCTCTAGGGACTTTCTAAAGAATGATGCCTCAACATGTGCTAACCAGATTCATAGGTCACTTCTGCTTCACATATATGGACAATATCATTGTCTTTTAAAACCATTTTGAAGAACACATGTAACATTTAGATCGCATTAAAAAAACTCCAATGTATACTCTTACCTTCATCATGGGTAGCTGTAATTTGTTAAGCAAATTTATCACCTACTTTTCAGACCTCTTCCAACACCTTATAGTACTCACCGGGAAACAAAAAGAATGGAAAATGCGCAGCAAAGAAGAAAAAGCGTTCAGGGAAGTTAAAGTAGCTGTGGAAAACTGAAAATATTTCGCGACCCAACCCACAGCATGGATTCATTCTACAAAAGATGCCAGGAAACAAGCTAACAGTGTTTTATAAGGAGACAGAAGATGAGCGAAAACAGTGCAAAGCTGTGGAAAACTGCTCAACTACACCACAACAAACAAGAAAGTTTAGCCATAGTCTGAACCATCGAAAGTTATCATATGCATCTGAACCAGCTCTTCATCATACAAACTGACTAGATGGGCTTTCATATTACAAGGATATCAATTCACCATTGAACACATTGCCAGATACACTACCTAGGCAATCATGGGGACCAGAACACAATGTAGCAGGATCTCAAGATTGCTCTAGGATAGTTAGTACTTTCGGTTATAGAACACCCCATAGAAACCCAGGATCAACTGACTACTCCACCGATCTCCTTAGCAGAACATATCCAGCTGACTCAACAACAACCCTAACATACTACCGGTGCAAAAAAGCTTAAACGATGAAAGAGGCTAGTCTCAAAACATTGACTCGGTCTGAGCTACTGCAGCAAAAGAAACATTAGTACAAAAAAGACACATTATTTTACCGTGAAAAAAGAAGAGTGGACATTTATTGTCTCTTCTAATGTACAGCTCTGAGTACTCAAACACTATCATAACCATGCATGAAACCCAGGAGGCTGAAACACACCATTTAATATTTAAAAAATACACCTGGCCAAAAATTATAAAAAAAAAGACATTCAGCATTATGTGAGGAGCTGCAAAAGCTGTACCCATTTTAAAATTGCCCAGAGTGTCATTTATTCACTTATAACAGCTAACATTCCTCATTCTCCCTGGACCACATTAGTAGTAGACCTCATGAGATTCTACCCTCGTTAGTCTTGTGTGAAGAAATAATTTGTATAATAAGAGACATGTTCTCCTGATGGATACAGGCTTTTCCTATGTCTCGAATCAGTGTGAGACTACTGATACAATTATTAGAGCACCACGTGCTTACCCCATGGGGATATCCTGAAGCGATCTTGTCAAACAAGGAACTACAATTTCACTCCCAGACTCGGGACAAAGACTGTACAAGCTGGAGATCTATGAAATGGACCCCTACAAATTAATTATCTTGGGAAAACCCTATTGAAAGAAGAAAATACGAACTAAAGGTGGTGTTGCGCATTCATTTAGATAGCAAGCAACATAAATATCGAGACTAAGCTCTCCCTTTCATTCTCTTGACTCTGCGCAACCAACCTAATGAAGCCATATGGTGTTCTTCCAGCAAACTACGTCTCGGAAAATCTTTGACAAGATCTGGAGAGTAGAAAATTCAACAGATAGCCTCTACCGAAAAAGAAGAGGACCTATCAAGCAGTGTACAAGCCAAGGAACCCCATAAATGACATAGTTGGCTAACACGCTAGTCATATTGAGCTTGACTGCTGAGGACGGGGAGATCGAGGTTCGAATCTCGGTCGGGTGAACTGGGGGTGGTTTTTCCTAAATAGTTTTCCACTCTCCCTCCACGCAAATGTGGGTTCACTTCCTCTAATTCAACCTTACCAATTCCTAATCCCTTAGCGTAATTAGTACTTAAAGCGTATAACCCGAACAGGGAGTAAGACGCGGTGCTAGATAATAATAATAAAAACAACATAAATACCAAACAAAATATCTGAATAGCAGACCTTAGCATAAGTCTCCCTCTATAAGAAACACAGGGTAGACACGAAGTAATGGGCAAATGTGTTGAAGTATAATATGTATAAATAGAAAGTAAGTAGAAGTATAATAAGTGTATTTAAGCTTGTTTGAATTTTGAGCAGGTATTTGTATTTTGTCTTTGTGTCGTTTGGCTTGTTTCCGCAGTTGTCGCTGTAGACATTATAGAAAATGGCGGACTCAAGATAGTCTGTGGAGAGACAAGTGAAATATATTCGATTGTATTTTGTGTCAAGAAATGCGTCCAAGGTTAGGTGTGAAATGGAGCTATACAGACCTCCAGGACTGAAAGCGCATACAATTATTCGTATAAACAAGATGTTCAATGAAACTGGAAGTGTTTGTTATCCAAAAAAGCAAGGATGACCCAGGTCAGTAAGTACACAACAGAATAAGAATATGTGGCTGAGGAATTAGCACATTCTCCTCACAAAGTGAAGTCACAAAGTCGACTATCTGCCATGCTATGTATCAAGCAAACAGTAGTCAATAAATAATGCATGACATGAAACTGAGCCCTTACAGACCGAGGCTATTGCACTAACTAAATGAAGATTCTTTTGATTGGCGCCTTCAATTCACTGAGACCTAGCTGCAGATGCTGGAAGATGATCCTGTCTCAGAACAACATGTCGTTTGGCCCGACGCGGCTAAATTTCATGTGTTGGGGTCTGTAAACAGACACAACTGCGTTTACTGGTGTAGTGAAAATCCAAATATTACCGTTCAGCACGACTACCAATCTCCGGGAGTGATGGTGTGGGCAGGAGTGACATACCAGGGCATATTTGGGCCTTTCTTTTTCGATCAGAATATCATGAGAGATATGTACCTAAAATGCTGCAGAACAACGTTAGTCCACTCTTATTGGCACAGGATGACTTTGGAGATTTGTGGTGGCAGAAAGACGGAACTCCACCCCCTTACACACTGACAGTACGTGAATGGCTGGATGAGTGGTTTCCTAGAATGAGGATTGGACGCTGGAGTCTTTTGGAATGGGCCTCAAAATCCCCCAACTTAACACCGCCAAATTACTTTCTTTGGGGGTATTTAAAGAATCAAGTGTATAAGAATACCATTCAAAACGAGGCTAATCTGCACCAAGTTAAAATTGAGTTCAATTCAAATCCCATGGAGTTCTTCAGGAAGGCATGCGAAAATGTCAATTAAGACTTCAAGCTTGCATCAATTTGAAGGGTGCTCAAGTTGACCACTATGTCAAAAATCCCTAAACAGAATGCTTTAAAATATGTTTTCAAATATTTCACACTAACTCTTATTGGTAATAAGGTAAATGGTTTTTATTCCTTATCAATCATTTTCCCGACTTCATGGCCTCCCTGTAAGTAAAATATTATTTTAGTAGAAACATTTTGTTTAATTTTCTACATATAGTAATCTTTAACAGTTTTTGAATATTTGCTATAGTGCATGTGATGAGAAACTTAATAAATGAAAAGAAAAAGTCCTCAAGTCAAATTCTGCTATGCTTATGACCAAATATTCAATAACTGTTTAAGATATGTAAAAAATTAAACTAAATATATCTTCTGCACAAAATTTTATTTATTTTGGCCAAAAGATTTTTGTTATAAAAACTACAATACTGACATTACCTTAAGGAAAACAGTCTTGCACTCTTTGAAGTACACTTCATTTATCTTGAAAGATAGCAGCCTTTCCATAATTCTATGACCTTATCTTATAAACTGGAGAATTTTAGAAACACTCATGGTAAGTTTACTAAATTTCAGGGTAAACCGAGTATACATAGTAATATGCATGTTAATTTTTGTTCATTAATTAAGAGTAAACAAATTTTAGTTGACTAAATAATTTAATTTTATGACATGTTTTATTATATAAATTTCTATTACTCCATAAAATAGTAGAATTAACTTGCTTTAATGAAATATTATTTTACTGTTTATATATAAGATTACATAAGGGTATGCTTGTTAACTTTAAAGAAGAATATGTATAAGTATAAAAAGATGATGTGTTTAGTCTGTGATTTCTAGTTTTTACTTTTCTTAAGATTAAATTGTGTGCAATGAAAATAACTAACTTCTTGACTGTAAGGTTAGTGGAGTCAAATTATAAATAAAAATAGTTAGTGTTGAAAAGGTGAATTTACTAGTAGCTGATAAAAATTGTGTATTATGTCAAATATTCATTGTTCATGTTTATGTCTAACTAACGTATATAACAAATTTAAATTTTTAGCTAAGACACTATGAGAAACTATTGTCAAGCAAGTAAAATTTGTTGAGTTTTCTTACAAGAAATGTTTGTTAACTAACCATCAACATATGATCTGTGAAAATATATATATTTTTTGTTATGATTACACAGAATGGTTTAACATTTAAAGATGAAATTCTAATATAATTATCATCATCATGGACTGTTTCCAGCCCATAGCTAGGTCCGTTTAGTAAAATAGCTTCATCTCTTTGTGTCCTTCCACCATTCTTCCACCTATATTCACTTCCACTCTCCTCCTCTCACTAGCACACATACCTACTTTGCAACATTCTGGTTAACCCTGATTTGCCCAACCCAGGTACATACAAAAATAAACAACATCAGACCAAACATTCCTACCCTTGCACCAAACCAAGAAGCAGTACCTGCCAAATTCACAAACCTTCCACCTCATTCAACCGCAGACTCACACAAATGGGACACCCCATGTAAGGCCACCATGATTACTCCACAGAAAATCTTATATACCAGCTACAATGTAACTACTGCATTGCTGAATACAGTGGCCTCACCACAAGAACACTTAAACAACGAATGAATGGTCACCATTTTGACAGCAACCGCATCAACCCTGACAAACCATCAACACTTCATTCCCAAACACATAATTAAGATTTTGACTCATGCTCATGCCCTCCCCAATGATTGCAATGTTTCCCAGTTTTGTAGGTGGGAAATTAAAATTAGCAATATATGACCAAATCCAGGCACCTCCCTGGTCTCAACATAAGATACCCTTATTTCCTTTTCTTCGAAGCATGTCTCCTCTCACCAGTAACTAATTTCTATATAAACAATAATAACAGACAATTTAATTCAATTATTTAATGAATATAAATACAACATTCTATCCATTTACCAAGAGTGAAAAAACAAATTTGAACATACACCTGCAGAATCCAAGCCTAAACCTTTTTTTGAATCAAGAAACAGTCAACAACAGAATCTAAGTTACAATGATCAACCTCCAGTCATGTTGACATAGTTCAGTCTGTGTTTTACTGTCTTCTGCTGAAGGAGGGGACTGATGTACTCGGGAAATTAAATAACTATGTGTTTTGTTCTTTTTTAAGTGTTAACTTTAGGCCTACAGTTTTCTGGTAAGTGCCGTTGCCCTTATATCCTCCTTTCAATGTTTAATTTAATATATAGGCCTACATTAAACTTGGAGATTATGAATACATTTTCCTATAAAATTATGGGGATATCAACTACATAAAACAATTTTTAAAATTATAAACAGTAAAAAAAATTACAAATTCTATTTAATATATTTACATATAACTTTCAGGAATTTTCTTGTGGCCTTTATATTTTTTAATACCGTATTTACCCGAATATAAGACAAGGCTTATTTTCAGTTTTCGACCTCGAAAAGTCGGGGGTCATCTTATATTCACGCATGAAGAAAAATGTTGGTATAAGGTCAACATTTTTAGGTTGTATAATACCGGTATACTAGTAAATGTTTATTTTACAAATAAAAGGCATGTACTTGTTTAAATTCTAACACAAGCCAGCATTATTTTTTTTTTCATTTTAGCAGATATTCACATAGTTAAATATTTTGTGTGAGTTGTTTTCAGCAATTACGATGTATTCTGCTAAGGACGTCCATGTTGGCCATTTTCATAGCTCAATAACTATAATAAAAACTTTAAATAGTTAAATTGATGGTAAAGCAACGAACAAATAATTATAGCTAAAAAATGAACTGTAAATTGTGTTTTCCACGCTGTTGTAGGCCTAAAAGACAACCAACACTTTCATGTGATTTATAGAAGGAATGCTATAATGGCAGTGGCGCATTGTCACTGGTTGATTTCTAACCACTCTCTATCGACCATTATCGTTCCACCATCTAAATTGCAGTTGATATCTTCGATCCATTTGTAAAAAGAGTCGACAAGATGGCGTACTTAAACATTACAACTAACGCAATGTATAGTTTTAACACCAATGCGGAATATAAAAGAGAAAATGACTAGTCATGTACCATGCATTTTCATAACATTCCAAACACGCAAATACAATTACACCTTATCATTCATGATATTTCCCAGAGCGTCTGGAAAAATATATCAAATAGTTACTATCGATATATCGCTATGAAGTACTACAGCAAACCCGATACAGCGATACTTTTTAAAAACTTCACGACTTCACTAGTTGTCGATAAATTAGCATGCTGACGCTTGGCATATTATGAGTTGTGTGTTCTAAAACATATTCTTTCCAGGACTTTGATTTTCAAATTTAGTTTATTTCATTACAGAAAGGCAAGGTCAAAGTAAGTTCAAGTAAATGGGTATTGTCAATAGTGAAACTGCCTGACACTATGGAATCACCAAAGTAAATGAACGGCGTTGAAGCGGGGCCTACGAGAGCTAACGGGCCTGCATGCTCTACCCCCACCACGGAGGTGATGTCATGCTAGCGGTCCTTCCCGCCGCTTGGACTTCACAGCATTTAGTGCATTCTGCTGCGTTGTTTGGACGTGCTAAACATTATATTATATAATAGTTTTGTGTTTTGTTCGATTATTAGGGACGGTTTGTGATTTGACTATTGTTGTATGCTTTTGTGTTAGTATAAAATTATTATATTTTACCTTAACAGTATAATAATATACTATTATAAGAGTCATGCCTTCCAGATGTTGTGTGCCCGGATGTCAATCAAATTATGACTCTAAGAAGAGTGATGGCTTAAAATCTGTATTCAAGTTTCCTACAGACGTATTTTTGAAAGATAAATGGACTCGTGCTATTCATAGAGATAATTTCGTCCCCACAAATACGTCTGTGGTTTGTGAAGAACATTTTACCGATTGTGAAATAATTAGGGAAGATAAAGTAACACGGCAATACGGAACAGTATTAACGTGTAAAAGAGAGAGGCCTAAATTAATAGATGGATCATTTCCTACAGTATTCAAAAACCAGCCAGCATATTTATCAAAAGATTTACCAAAAAAGAGAAAAACACCAGATGAAAGACAAAGGGAAATTGAAACTATTAAAAAACATAAAGAAGAAGAACTTGCTTCTAAAAATAAAATTAAAAATTTCTCTGATTTTAAATCAAATTTTTCAAGGCACTACAAGCAAGAGTTAGGGTATACAGTCATAAATGATGAAAATAAAATCGCCTTTGTTAAACTAAATCTCACAGAAAGTTCACCTTCAATTTTTCTATGTGTAAGTGTAAATCGAAGTTTAGATAGTACGATTCATGTTAAAGGTGTAGACATTACTAGAAACATTTTTAGAATGTTAGGCAATGAACATGAACAGTATTGTAACTTGTGGTCAACATTTAGAACCATTCTTGAAACAGGAAACAAAGTAGCGATGAATCGGGTGGAAAGTTGTAGTGAACAATTGAAATGTTACATAAAGACAGCTCAAGAGATTCTAAGTAAGTGTCAAACTTTGGAAATAACGGAAGAAAACGTTAAAATAAAAATAAAATATTTAGAGGAACAACTGAGCCTTATTCTAAATGAATCCCCTCGCTATTCACCTAGGATGATTATTTGGGCTTGCACACTATATTTTACTCATCCTGCCGGCTATATTGAACTAATAAATACCAATGTCTTGACACTTCCCCACCATCGATATCTAAATACTTTTAAAATGAAATTAGGTACTGGCTCATCGGGACTTAGTAAACAGCAATGTGACTACTTGGAAAAGAAAAAAGAAATGTTGAACGACAAAGAATTATTTGTAAATGTATTATTAGATGAAGTTTATATACGTCCAGACGCAACGTACAAAGGGGGAAAAATAGAGGGTCTGGTAATGAAGGATGGTCATGCAGAACTGGCAGTAACAGTTCAAACATTTATGATTAGCTCAATTTTGTCAAAATACAAAGATGTTGTCGGCCTTTTTCCTCAGATGCATATGAAAGCAGAAGATCTTCACCAGTTATTATTAAGTATTCTAAAGGCAATATCATTAATTGGGTTCCGCATTGTGAGTATTATATCTGATAATAATAGAGTTAATCGAAAGATGTTTGAAATTTTATGTGGGGGACAAATGCTACCATCAATAACTAATCCTTTTAATGAAAGAGACTCAATATTTCTTTTTTTTGATACAGTTCACCTCTTCAAGTCAATCCGTAACAATTGGCTGAACCAACGTGACTCCCAACAAACGCTCATATTTCCTGAACCAGAGGTTATCCTGAAGCATATAAACAACACGGATGACCATGACGACAAATCTACCTTGAACTTGCCCCAAAATCGTATGTGTGCAAGACTAAGTGACATTAAGAACATTCATAGATTAGAGCAAGATAAATTGTTGAAATTAGCCCCAAGTCTGACAAGAAAAGTCCTTTACCCAACTTCCGTAGAGAGACAAAACGTTTCTTTGTGCTCAAAATTGTTCGATGAAAAAAACATAGCTGCCTTAGAACTAGTCCAAAAGAATACAACAGGTACTTCTCAGTTTTTGACCATAATATCGACATGGTGGAAAATTGTAAATACTAAAAGTGTCATCAGTGGAACTAAATTAAGAGACGTGTTTAGAGAACCAATCAGATGTGATGAAAGTAGAAGCCTAAAATTTCTCTGTTATTTTGGAGAGTGGCTTGATCAATGGTCAGATTTTAGTGGAATGGAATATAACAAACCAGGAAATGCATGGGGAAAACTTAGTTTGGAAACAAGATTTTCACTTAAGCACACTACAAATACATTAATGATGCTGTGTAAGTACTTATTAGAAACCCATGGAAATGTTTTCAACTACGTGTTACTAGGCAAATTTCAAAATGATGATATTGAATCTAGATTTGGACAATATCGTCAAATGAGCGGAGGAAATTATCAGATAAGTGTAACTGAGATTTTGGAGTCGGAAAGAAAAATAAAAGCACTATCTATGCTGAAAGTAAAATCTTCCAGAGCTGGCGAATTTTCAATAAGTGAAATTTGTATCGGAGCAGAAGATGAATGTGAAGAAAAAAATGATGAGATTAGTAGTGTCAACGATATGAATTTATTTGAGTCTGTTAGCAATGAAGACGTTACAGATAGTGAAATAATGACTTTGATATATATAACAGGCTATGCAGTTTACAAAGTGGGCAATTCGTGTACTTGCACGGTGTGTAAAGAAGTGTTACAATACGATGATATGATGGATTTGAAGAACACTAGGACGGAAGAGAACTATCAATACTTGCAGTTCATTGACAGAGGAGGTTTAAAAAAACCAAAACCTGAATTCGTTCAACTGTTAGTGTTAGTGTTAAAACTATTCAAGTGTTTAACATCAAGCATATACGAAGAAATGTTTTTGGCCAAAAAATCACAAAAAGGTTTTTTATACCGACTCGCAATGCAATTGGGAAGAGAGTTTTGTGAGTTAACCACTAAAGACTGCACTAAGTGTGAACAACCTTATCTAGTTTTGGTTAAAAAAGTAATTACAATATTCTGTAATATTTTAATTAATAACTATACAAAAATTTTGAAAGACAGACTACAATATAAGAAAAGCGAAAAACGTATATTTAATAAACTTTCCTGTTAACAACATCAAGTAAATTTGTATCTAAAACTTTGTAAAAAAATGTAGCCTAAATTATGTTGATGCTCAGTTACTTTTGTACCTCTTTTAATACATTCAACATTTGAAAACATTATAACTATATTTAACAATAAATTAAGAACAAGTATTATATTCTAGCTTAAAACCATTTTAGTAAGAATGTAAATGACACATATCATTCATCAATAATTTGTACTTAACATTAATAACCTTATTAGCACACAATTGATTCTAGTAATTAGATTCAAATAATATAACTGGCGTAAGGAAGAGGGGAGTATTGATTGTGGTTGATAAAATCAAATCAATCTAGTTATAAAAAAATTACAACGTATAAAGCTTCAACAGAACACGATTTATTGGAATATTACATGGGAACGCACGCTAGTTACAGCTGTAGTAGGACTGCTATCGTGACGTTACCGCAGAAGCATGCAGGCCCCGGTTGAAGGGGTATGAAGGAGTGGCTGAAATGTGCTCATTCCACAAGGAAATGTTTTCGTGGACCAAAAGTGGGGCGTCACCCCGAACTAGATGATGCAGTTCTTGAATTCGTTCTAGAAAACCGTTGTAAAGGTTTAGGAATTTCTGTAGAAAATATCTAAATGAAAGCATTGGAAGAGGCAACTATTAGAAAAATACCCAGACAGGAATTCAAAGCAAGTGTTGATTGGGCAGTATGATTCATGAGGCGGAAAGGTCTCTGCTTACGAAGGAGAACGTCGTTATCCTAGAAGCTGCCAGTGGACTACGAAGAAAAGTTTGTGCAGTACCAAAGGGACATTATTAAATTACAGCATAAACACCATCATTTGTTGGGTTAAATGGGAAATGCAGATGGAACCCTGGTGTATTTTGACATGCCTGCTAATAGAACAGTGGCTGGAAAGGGTTCTAAATCAGTTATTTTCAAAACATCTGGAAATGAGAAGCTATGTGTTACAGTCATGCTGGCAGTGTTGGCAGATGGCAGGAAGCTACCACCATCTGTTATTTTAAAAAGGAAGAATTTACCAAAAGAACTGCTACCAAGTGGAGTAATCTTTAAATGTAATGAAACCGGGTGGATGAAAGATGATCTAATGGTTTTGTGGATTCGAGAAGTTTGGGACAGGCGACCAGGAGCGCTACAAAGGCAAAAAAGATTGCTAACCCTGGATGCCTTTAGGGGTTATCTTAAGGAAAAGGTAAAAAATAAAGTAGCTTTTTTAAAGACAAATCTAGTAGTGATTCCAGGAGGCATGACCTCACAATTACAAGTACTTGATATTGCCGTAAAAAAACTTTCAAGCATCATCTCCAATGCCAATATGAAGAGTGGCTGTTATCTGGGAACTGCCACTTAACCCCCAGTGACAACATTAAGAAGCCTTCAGTTGGACAACTTGGTCAGTGGATAAAAACAGCATGGACTAGTATTTCTACTGAATCCATTATAAAAGCGTTCAAGAAGTGCCGTGTAAGCAAGTGTTTGGATGAAACAGAAGACTTTCCGAGTTCGAGTGAGGATGATGGATGTGAATCAAGTAATGATGATGATGTACATGAATCAAGTGATGACAAAACAATTGAAGATGATGATACAACAAGTGAGGAGGATGATGAATGACAAAGTTTTATGTTTGTTTTAAACTCGTTTTATATTAAAATACAATATTTTATAATACCATAATAATAATAATAATAATAATAATAATTCGTCCATGTGATAATAATGTTACTAGGAATAAAATATGCACTGCAGCTATGAAAACTTAATCAATATAAAGTATATGAATAATATTGATGTGATAGAATTATTTTAATTTTTATTGTTAGAGACTAAATATTGACTACTCTAAAGATTAATAAAAAGATTTTCCCCTAATTTAAAGTTCTCAAAATGGGTATCGTCTTATTTTCAAGTAGTCTTATATTCGGGTAAATATGGTAGTAAAGGAATAAACTAAGAAAACAGATTATGGATAGAACATTATATTAATACATCATTCATAAAATATGATGTACACTATATATGGTATAACTTAGTTATATTTATTATGAATAGTAAAATATATTATATTAGACAAATAATATATATGATGGATTGTTTGAATTTAAATGTATGCATTGAGACAGTGTGGTCCAACTGGCGGCCCGCGGGTAAAATGTGACACGCATTCACTGAAAATGTGGCCCTCATAGTATCCTGGAGGAAAATTAAAAGGAACCGCTCTGTCAGGATGTGAAAAGAATAAAAATGTATTTTAAATGGTCATGATTTCATTTTACTATGCATTTATTTGATTAATAACCATATGTATAAATACATAAACTCTAATGCAAGTTGTTTAGTGAAAGTGTGTGTGCGCATGCATATTTCATAATGCATTTTTTGGGGATTAATCCTAAAAAATTTTTAGTAACATTTAAAAGATTTTTACCATGAAAAAAATACAATTTGTATATAAGTAATAAAAGTAATTGGGTTATTAAGTTGCCAAACCCCATGGGTACAGTGGTCTCTGCAGGAGTCGATGTTTGTGGATTCAAATCCAGCAGCAGTTGAAGGATTTTTCTTGAGCGATAAAAACAATAGCATAACATCCTTCGGAGGGGAAGTAAAGCCATCAGTCCTATATTTATTATGGCATGTAAAATAACCCTGGAAGGTATGTGAAAATACCTCTCCAGCAGAATTGGTAGGCCCTTTTGTTCTTGCTCATAGAAAATTCTCGTGGACTGACATAATTAGTTGGTTCAAAAAGTGCACATGAAATACCTCAAATAGATATTAAAATACCTCAAATAAATATTAAATTATAGATATCGCGATACTTGTTTTTCTCAATTCCAATTCTTAAGTTCAAGCTGGATTTTATGATTCTTGATCAGTTCCTATTTCATTATTTTTCCAACCTCATGTATTAACATATTTATTAAACTTCATAGCATAGCATAGCAAAAAAACAACAACTGAAAACACAAGTCTTTTCACCTAATAGTCATTAAATGAACCAGAATATATTGCAATTAATAGCAAATAAACTAGTATAGAAATAATAGATTACTACTCATTCTGGATTTTTCCGTTTTGCTTAGTTGTCAGTACTTTAATTCAGAGCTAGGAATAGGAAGTTTAAAGAATTGTAATATTAAGAACAATTATGGATTCTTTCTATACCATAAGAATCTAGGGTATCGAGGTATCAAATAATTGATTTTGTCATCCCATATTAAATAAATTTACTAAGGATTTTTTTAAGCCTTTATTAAGTTGATGAGATTATTAAATAAATCTTCAGCCTGCGATGCTAATTGATAGTCACATTTGGCCCCTGGGATTAAAAACGTTGGACCACACTGGATTAAGTCATTAAGTGTAAAGTTTATTTCCTCACCTCTCCACCCACACAAAAACCATTTTATGGCTATAATGCAATAATGTGCCCAATACTACATAAGATATTTGAAAAGGGCAATAAATTTAAGTATACAAGTTTATAAATAAAATATAAATTTAATTATGATCCACATTGAATTTGAGAAATGGGAATTAAAAAAACAATAAATACATGAAACTGAGTATTCATATTTGAGTAGCTGGAACACAAGTTTGAACATTAATATTACTTTCTCAAGAATGAGGATAAAAGCAACAGGAATTAACAACTCTAGTTCATTTTTTGTACTTAAAATATATGATTAGTTTAAATGTAATTAACTATAGATAAAATATTCAACCCACCTTTTAAACTGTAGTAATCTGAAAGAGGTTTTGTTATCTTATGATATGTTTCTAGTCTTTTTTTTAGTGCATCCACATTATCATCAGAGCGACGAATTAATGGCTCACCAGTCACCTAAAAATTGCAATTAAAAAACAGAGTCTCAGTATGTTTTCAAAACAAAATAGTTTATATCATTAATTTCACTATACATTATAATTTTCTCTACTGCTTATTTACTCTATGGCATTAGGAACTAGAAAGTTTATTTCCACACATACAAAAATACAGCACCTATTCCTATATTTAGCTAGTTATATCCAGTCCCCTCATTACATCATAGCTCTATTAGGTCCATTCTAACATTATCTTCCCATGTGCATCTTGGTCTTTCCAATAGTCTCTTTTCATTGGTTTTACCAGTCAATACCTTGAGCACAGTTTTAGATTCTTCCATTCACTGTGCATTTCCTGCCCACCATAATCTGTGAGATTTCATAATACTAATAATGTCTTGTGATAAGTATAGAATATGTAGCTCATTCACTCCCTAGTATCTTCATACTTTTTTGAACCTAATATATTCCTAAGCATTTTGTTTTCAAACATCCTAAATTTCTTTTTTTCATTTACGTTTAGAGACCACATTCCTTGACAATCAGCGAGATGTCAAAAAAACTTACTGACCAAGTAATGGCATGCATTTCCCGGCTGTTTTAATTCCCTGGTTTCCACTATAATATTGTTATGGCTTGATAAAATTGTACCTAGTCATTTAAACTCTTAATCATGTCACATGATATGTTGTTCACAGTAACCTCTAAATTATTGTTCTCAATCTATGTTCGCTATCTGATCATATGCTTATTATTTTCAACGTTCACTTTTAAACCAATTTCCTTACTAGCTTTTAGTAAAATTTCTGCATTTCTTGCAACAGTTTCTTTACTATTATGCAACAAAGCTAAATCATCTGTTTTTTTATATAAGCTGCTTTGTACCATTTAATATCAACCCTTCCCTTCTCTCTTGCATTACCCTAATAGCATACTATTAAGGCTAGATTAAAAACTAATAGGGAACACACATCTCCTTGTTTCCATCCATTATATATTTCAAAGATATTCGATAAGTGAAATCCAACCCGGACTCTGCCACGGGTATCAGTCAAACATATATCAACTAGATTGATAAGTTAATGGGTATCAAAACTTAGCTAAATTTCATATAAGTTGTTGGTTTAAATTAAATCATAGGCCTATTTAAAACATTTGTATAGTGAACTTTAGTTTTTACATACATAAACCATTTTGTGAAAGGGATTTTATTTTTGTTTGTGACATTAACTATTCCCAAAACAAGGATCAAAGCAATGGCCTAGTGAATTAGCATAATATACATCGTAGTAGCTACTTCACTAGTTAGTTTGTGGTAGTTAACATTATTCTGGCAAAAACGATAATTTCCATGGTGTTGATCTCGGTCTATGCCCCTATTGGTCACTTCTCCCTTACCAGAAGACCACATGCATACCTGTGGCACAAACATTAGTATGATCAAGTATGTAGCCACTTTTGGTGAATATACCCATTTTGATCAGCTATCTACTCTTTCCTCCAGAGGTAACATGATTTTTTTAATGATAAGATAATAATAAAAAGGTGGGGTGAAAGGTGTTAAGGGTGTAGGGGAGTGAGCTAAACCCAACTCTGAACATTCTACCAAACTATAATGCCCGAGATAGGTGACATGGCGGTCTAGGGGTAAGGTCTTAGACTTTTGTGCTGGGTGTCCAGGGTTCAATCCTCGGTCCTGGCACAGATTTATCTGATTGCAAAACCTTCCTTCACCTGTGACGAGACGTGTATTAATCACAACTTGTGAATGTGTGGAATGCCAGGCCTCCATCGTGGTTCAAATCCCATGTTAAGCTATAGGTCCTCCATTTCATCTCACAATCACCCTATCATTACACATTAGCGTAAGTGTGTACAACCCGAATAGGTAGTAATATGCAGTGCTAATAATAATAATAATAATAATAATAATAATATAATATAATACTGCCTAAGGGATGGGTGGGGAAAATGGTGTCACAGGGGAAACCCCACATTTGCACAATGCCCATTGCACAGAGCCGGAATCTAAAGAAAATAATATGAAATATTAAAAAAAACATAAAAAGAGGGTGGTCAGGAGAAGGGATGACATTATCACAGAAGATATATGACTATGAAAGTTAAGGTATTTTCAATAACAGTGACACTTGAAGTATGTGGTGGGACTTAACAGTAATGAAAACCCACGCTAACTCTTACTATTTTTATATATATATATTTATAGTGGCGATGATTACCATCAAGCTACAAGAGTTAAAGAAATCAACAAGATTGGACACTATTAAAAATAAAAATGAGTGAACTAACCAATGCCCCATTTAGTAGTTGCACCTCCCAAGTCGACTCCCGGCACATGCTTTACATACCACGATAAACATTATGTGCAGACTAATTGCGTGAAGATTGTGTAAGCTTGAACAGTGATTCATCGCGGGGCATGTTGGGTAAAGTGTGACGTACATGCCCAAGAAGATGGTGCTATGTAAAAACATTTGTTCTAGGTCTTTCTCCAAGCTACTCAATTTTTCTACCTTTGTCTGGTTATTTCTTCCCTTTCTTCTTTGTTTTTGTGTTTTCCTTTATTTTCGTTACCCCCTTTTACCACCTCTCTGAGCAAGAATGTTAGCATATATAATGGTGTAATTCAGATGAATCATTTACTCTTGTCAGGATACTGTCCTTGGACACACATAGGTGTCCAGGATGTTATAAGATACAAAATTCTATTTCGGCTATTATATTTTAAAATTCCTTTTCGGCCAATAAATATTAATATTAGACTTTCCAAAATTTATAGATAATTACACGAGTATATCGTGTAAAACTTCGATCTCTTGATATGTAAAATTGGTTATGATAAATAATGTTTGTCTTTATATTAGGTTTTCTAGACGCAAAGTCCCCTTTTTGGGCTTGCGTGGTATTAATATTTACTAATATAAATGAGACGTAATATTTTGCAGATGTTAGAGTTTCATTATTCTTTGAATAATGGTTAAATTTTATATTCCATCTGGCGTGAGATGGCATATTTTGGTCTTATATTGTTATGAGAATTATGTTATTAACTTTATAGCCCGTCCAGCATAAAACCGATCTTTTATTCAGTAGTATTTTGCTATTTATTATACATAATTTTTTAAAAGAATTTTCTTAAACTTGACAACTTATGATTGAGTTGAAGTTATTGTTTGAGATCGTTTCTAAAACCCACCTGGTGGGAATAAGGCTTTGTCATCTTAAGGACGCTTGGTCCGGTATTGTATTTATTTATGTACAAGTGTTACTACTTGGAAAGTATTACGAGTACTTTAAATTGAATCTTTTGTGGAAGTCATTGATGACTCGAGTAATCAATTATTAATCAAGTTTAGGGTGATTGATATGACCCGTGACTATTGCTTTTATAATAGTCTCCTATATATTTTTTTGTATTGTATTATTATTATTATTATTATTATTAGCACCGCGTCTTACTACCCGTTCGGGTTATACGCACTTACGCTAATGTGTAATGGTAGGGTGATAGCGAGATGAAATGGAGGACCTACAGTTTAACGTGGAATCCGAACCACGGTGGAGACCTTTTGTATTGTACAATATTCAACCTATCTATATCTTATATTAATAAATAAACTGTTATTTACAAATAATATATATACGTTTCATATACCTATGTTAGATACTTCACTGATAGTCGGTAGGGTATCCAATATTTAAGTTATTATTAATATTAGCACCGCGTCTTACTACCCGTTCGGGTTATACGCACTTACGCTAATGTGTAATGGTAGGGTGATTGTGAGATGAAATGGAAAACCTACAGTTTAACGTGGAATCCGAACCACGGTGGAGGCCTGGCATTCCCCACATTCACAAGATGTCTTGTCAGAGGTGAAGGAAGGGTTTTGTAATCAGATAAATCTTTGCCGGGACCGAGGATTGAACCCCGGCCGCCAGCACAGANATTATTATTATTATTATTATTAGCACCGCGTCTTACTACCCGTTCGGGTTATACGCACTTACGCTAATGTGTAATGGTAGGGTGATTGTGAGATGAAATGGAGGACCTACAGTTTAACGTGGAATCCGAACCACGGTGGAGGCCTGGCATTCCCCACATTCACAAGATGTCTTGTCAGAGGTGAAGGAAGGGTTTTGTAATCAGATAAATCTTTGCCGGGACCGAGGATTGAACCCCGGCCGCCAGCACAGAAGTCCGACACCTTACCCCTAGACTGCCAGGTCACCGGTATGTTTTTAGAATTCTTATTTAATATTAATGTTGTGTACCAACCTTTATTATTTAGTGAATAAGAGTGGTGTTAAAATATATATATATCCGTGCGCGCGCACACGCACGCACGCACACACACGCACGCACGCACACACACACACACACACACACACACAGAGTGAAACCTTGATTCATTGTTTTCATCGGGGTAAGGATATGGGATAATGATAAATGCAGGAGTCTATATAAAATTAATCATAATTTGTTTAGTAGAACATATTCTTTTCAAAGTGAACAATAAACCTTCAATATTAACGTTTATTTGGTCTCTTTTGATGATATTGTCTCAAGCACATGAAACTTCCATAAAACTCATCACTGGTTCGAGTTTGGCTTCATCGCCATCCTCACTTTCTTGACCCTCCTTCAAGCAACATTTACTTCCCAACTCACCAGACGTTTCTTCCACATACAATAAACCACATGTCGCGAGCTCCTGGTCCACAAAGTTCGTGCCAGCAGTTCTTTTCCCCAGTCAAACCCAATCTTCATCTTATGTCATTATCACCCCTTCTGTTAATCTCTGTCATATCTTCATTTTTCTTCATATGGCTACACTTTACAAAACAGTTCTGGATTGTAGACTGAGTCATTTATTGCCATGCTGAAACAATAAAGTGAATTGGCCTGCAGGATGTCCATCTTGGGTTGAACCCCTTTCCCTGAATAATAGACCTGCCTCATCTGCATTGTAGATGCCCAGAGCCTCGTACCCCTCCAGCAGCTTCGAAAGCCTCCTGAACTAGGGGTCTGTGGCATTGGTATCCACTGCAGCACTCTCCCCGGCTGATTTCTTAAATACCAGGCCATGGCATTGCTTGAAGCCAGAGATCCAACCATTTGAAGCTAAAAAGTTCTCAATCCCCATTGTTGAAGCTATTTTGAGGGATTTCTCCTTCAGAATGCTCCCATACACAGGAATGGACTGTTGGTACCAGGTAAAGAGGACATTTTTCAGCTCACTGTAGGTTGATATCTTACCTGTCCTCTTCTTTTCTGATGTACCACACTTACCAGCCTGCTCTCTTTATCTCCCTTTACTTCAAATTATCGTGTTTAAAGAAAATGGTGGAGGGTCTAGTTACTTTGCTATGTCAGTCCTCTTCTCTGATGGGTTTTTCCCCACCTCTTTTATGATGCGCAGTCATTCTTCCTAAATCCAATCTTGTTTCACAGGAAGCGCCATGTGGGAAAACGTTTTTATTAAAAGATAACTATAACTAATAATAATTTAAAAAATAATTTATGAGGATTGAACACATGTGATTAAATGTGTACTCAACTAGACAAAAGTGCAAAGTGAAATAAGTTACATTAACATATAGGCAGGTTTTCCCAGTAGGACAAGGCTCTCCCTAATCCCCATCACCTCCAGACCATTGTTTTGCTGATAAGACGCACGACTGTAACTTGCCCCACCACCATCCAAAAACATTAACTGCTGTTACTAGTACCAATTGTACCAACATTTGTGTGTGTGTGTCTTTATCAAAATTTATCAGTCCTGAATTAACATTCTTGGAGAATAAAAATTCTGACTAATATATGTGGCAAAATGATACATCGAGGAAAGATTGAGAGGGCTTTATTTCTATTGTTTGAATATGATTAGTTTAGGGACCATAGCAATTTAATGATGGATCCAGAAAAAGGGTAAAACTGGGAATAAATTATATTAAGGTTTCACTCTGTGTGTCTGTGTGTGTGTGTGTGTGTGTGTGTGTGTGTGTGTGTACAATAAAAAGCGAAACAAAATGTTTTATTTAAATCTCTTCAACTATTCACTATAATTTTCCTTACTACTACTACTATATATATCGAAAGAAACGTTGGTAGGAATGCAATCTGTGTGTGAACGTTTGTCACAGAAAATTCTTGGAAAATTCGCTTAGTTGACAGCTGATGTCATGTTTTCTTGCTCCAATGTTGCAGGTGCTTTGAAAACAAGTGAACGTCAGACCACTAGATGATAATATTACTACATTTACCCTATAGACTTGGTTGATCTTTTTTGCTTTTCAAAAGACCGACCTATGCGCTGTATTAATGTGGGAGACATCAAATTACATATCTTTGGTTTATTGTGGGTTCCACTTTCATCATTTTTTATTTGCCTTATTGCTTTATATATGTTTCTTCTCTTGGACAAATAACAATGGGAAACTATGAGAATCAGATCCAAAAATTATTGTTTTTACAACTCGTCCACTGGTTTTTACAAACTAACACAACACATGTTAGATGTTCTGCTGATGTCCCTATCAGGCAACACTGCATTCTCTCCTCTTCACAGCACAATAAACATAAAACACAAGTTAAGTTATGGCAACTGTAATCCTCTTTGAAGAGCCAGTGTACCTGACTTGAAATTTACTCAATGCCATACTTTCACTCTAAACATTTCTTTATGAAAGTTTAGTTTGCCTAAAAATAAGTGATACATAATATCAAAGTATTTTCCCCAGGAAAAACATAAAAATAATACCACAGTTAAAAAACATGCGGAATATGTAATATCTTAGAAAAAATATATAGAATTCATCAAAATATGTGTGAATATGTAAATTTAAAAATGAAAATATAGCCCCAAACAACCCTATTTACCGACATTCAGCTTTGCACATTTGTAACTGGCAGAATGAAAATATGCAATCACATAAAAATCTGAGCTCAGTGATATATGATAAACCAATTTCAATTTCCCTTATCTAAGTATCATAGAAAATATTTCTCATAAAATGGTAGATACTATATTAGAATAATGTTGTAGTGTTTAAAAAACACTCTTCTAAAAAATCATTTGACAATTCTATGCACATATTAATATACTTGTAGAAGAGTTAGATTTAAGCAAAGTACAAAAAAAAACGTGTGAGCTACAATACTTAAGATAAGCTTAACAGTAAAACTAAAATTATGCTGCATGGATGGAGATGGTGACAAATACAGACGTCCTAATTAAAGCAAATGAAGAAAAGAAACTTTTAAAAGAAAGAAAAGTCAACATTATAGGCTATATTTGATAGCTTGACCAAGATAATTGTAGAAGGAAATGTGAAGGGGAGAGATCCAAAAAAACTAAGAATGAAGTACATGAATCAGCTAGCAGATGATGTGGGCAGAAGAAGGTAAGAAGCTGTAAACAATTTGTCCCAGGACAGACAAAAGTGGAGAGTTGCTGCAAGCCAATCGCAAGATTGATGACCTAATGATAAAAATTTATTTTTAAATACCTAATGTTAAGCTAGGAATCATTTTCTTAGCACTTGGCCTTCCTTATTACTCAACTAATGGACAGTTTGAAGGAAAATTAGATTATGATGAAGAATTAAAATAAGAATAATCAACTAAACAAACCATGAGAAAATAAATTTTCATTTTTTTTATTTGAGGTATTTAATGTGCATTTTCTGAACCAAATGATATCAGCGCAAGACTTATAATCTAATTTAAATCTAAAACAGACACAACATCCAGCCCTGGACATTAATCCACCACTGTGAATGGCAAAACCCTCATTTCACCTAGGATACATGTTTCAACCATGACAGAAATCGGCGGAAAAAACATGTACTCATCATCTCCAGCAACCATTTCCAGCCTGTGGCGGGGTCAGTTTAGTAAAATGCCTTCATCTTCCTCCTTTAATTAATTGCATTCTTCTCCTCTCACACTTTCTCTTATCTGCTTTTCCCATTTCTTTCTTGGCCTCACTTGAGATCTTTTTCCTACATACTTCATTGCCAACATTTTCTTTGGCATTCTCTCTTTTTCCATCCTCATTATATGTGCCCATACAATTTCAGTCTTGTTTCTTCTATTATCTCACATGCTCCCTGTACCCCCACTCCTTTCCGGATAGCTTCATTCCTAATCTTGTTTCTCGTTTCTCCTCATGACAGTGCACGGTGTCCACTGAGTTGGAGAAACAAAAATTAGTGACTTTTTGGTGACCTTTTTTGACCACAAAATTCCTTCAGTAAACAGTCGAACACTATAAATGCATATCTAGCCATAATACACTCACACACAATATTAAACTTTAACTAGATGGCAAACGTTAACTTGGTCCTTGGCATCTAGTATAAAAAAATCAGGCAACTTGTGGCTAGCACATGGCATCATGGGTAGAGGGTGACTTAACATTTGACGCGTTTGCGTTGTTATGACGTGTGGGAAATTAAAACAACAATATCTTTGTGACTTTATGAATAAAATATTGAAAATTCTTGACTTTTCAGGGACTTTTGTAACCTTTTTTTTGCAATTAGTAGTTTTTTCGTGACTTTCGTGACCCAGTAGACCCCCTGCAGGGAACATGCTCCTAACAAACTTAATTTCCATGGCCTCCACTTTCCTAGTCTCTCTTACATTCATTCATTGTCCATGTTTCTGATGCATATGTGACAATAGGTACAAAGTAAGCCCTGTAAAATACTTCCTTACATTTCAAGGGAACTTCTTTTCTTCATAACAGGTCTCTTACACACCTATAGAACAACTTTCCCTGCTGTCCTCTTCTCATTACATCCTTTCTAATTTCGCCTTTAGCCTCAATCACGCTTCTAAGGTATTTTACATTCTGCACATTTCTTAGCACTACATCATCCAACTTTATAGCTTTACTGGGCCACATCTTCTTCCTTTTCACTACCATCAATTAACATTTTGCCATGCTAAATTTAATTCCACACTCTTTCATTTCCTCATTCAGTTTCTTGTAGTTGTTCCTATATTTTCTCTTCCTTCTCCCCCCATACCATCAAGTCATCAGCAAAGATCTTGTTGTTCATTCTTTCCTCTATGAGGGGTACGCACTGGGTAGTGACACGAAATACATAAAGACTACCTAGTGGATTCCGTTTAGCCTCTCCGACTCAATCCTGATCTCACTGCCAAGTGGTTTACCCTGGGATCAGAGTAGCCTGGTGGAGGTTAGGTTCAACCCCCAGCAGAAATTAGGTCAGGTGCAGACGAGAGACAGAAGCCTGATCAAGGACAAAAACAACAAACTTGGAATAGGGTCTGGCCAGTTGGCTCCCAGTTTGGTGGGCTGGGAGTGAGAGGGTCAGTGACAAAGAGCTAAGTTATCATCATCACCCGCCTCGGTGGCGTAGGTTTGGCTAACGCGCTAGTCGTTGAGCTCGACTGCTGAGGACGGGGAGATCGAGGTTCGAATCAGGGTCGGGTGAACTGAGGCTTGGTTTTCCTAAATGGTTTTCCACTTTCCCTCCACGCAAATCCGGGTTTACTTCCTTTAATTCAACCTTCCCAATTCCTAATCCATTAGCATAATTAGTAGTTAGAGCGTATAACTCGAACGGGTAGTAAGACGCGGTGCTAAATAATAATAAGTTATCATCAGCACCTGTAGTCTCAATTAGGGAAGGTTACCACCAAGAGAAGGTCTACCTGAGGACCTATAAGTGACAGCCCCACTACCCAGGTGTAGACCCCGACAGGCTTAATAACCTGATGGCTGAAACAAACAAAAATACTCGAGAAAACAAAGTGAAATACCAGATTGGAAATATATATATATATATAATATTTAAATACAAGTCTACCTGATTTTAAGAATAGCATTTTTAAACATAGAAAATGTATCTAGTCTTGTATGAATGATTTGTTTTATTTTATATCAATTGTAGCATTTAAGGACTCATCTTTAAAATGTGCTACAAGTTCAGTAACTTCCGTGACCCAACAACCCCTACCTCCAATAGCTAAGTTTATTCTGGGACACATAATTTTAAAAGGTTTATTGAAATAATAATAATATTTTGCTTTTACTTCCTCCCGTCATGAATAATTACATGCAGTAGAGAAGACCACAGCCATAGTCCAGGCATGTTGGTCGGCGCTGTTGTCATGGAAACAAGAAACGCGATATGGCAGAATAACGCTCAAATGGCGTATACCGTGGATGCCCAACAGAAGCTAGGCTCGTAGTGCGACTGCATGGGGATTGATATGCATATGTGAGAATCATCATGCTATCTGTTTGCTGTATGCACATAGAAACTGTATCACCACCCTTATTCACCAAAGAATAAAGTCTGGTACACAACATTAATATTAAATAAGAATTCCAAAAACATTATAAATGCAGAGCAGCCGATAGGACGATCACAAAGTAAATAGACCATACTCAGGTCCATTTGTCTTCTGATTCCCCGAACCCACTCTACAAATATTAAATAACTTAAATATTGGATACCCTACCGACTATCAGTGAAGGATATAACATAAGTATATGAAACATATATATATTATTTGTAAATAACAGTTTATTTATTAATATAAGATATAGATAGGTTGAATATTGCACAATACAAAGAAAAATATATAGGAGAATATTATAAAAGCAATAGTCACGGGTCATATCAATCACCCTAAACTTGATTAATAATTGATTACTCGAGTCACCAATGACTTCCACAAAAGATTCAATTCAAAGTACTTGTAATACTTTCCAAGTATTAACACTTGTACATAAATAAATACAATACCGGACCAAGCGTCCTTAAGATGACAAAGCCTTATACCCGCCAGGTGGGCTTCAGAACCGATCCCAAACAATAACTTCAACTCAATCACAGGTTGTCAAGTTTTTAAAAAACTTATTATAAAAAGATTATGTATAATAGCTAAATACTACTGAATAAAAAATCAATTTTATGCCGGACGGGCTATAAAGTTAATAACATAATTCTCATAACAATATAAAACCAAACTTCGCAAAAATATGGCGTCTCACGCCAGATAGAATATGAGTTTTAACCATTATACAAGGAACAATGAAACTCTAATCTCTGCAAAATTGGACGTCTCATTTATATTGAAAATATTAATACCACGCAGACCAAAAAGGGGTCTTTGCGTCTAGAAAACCTAATATAAAGAACAAACATTATTTATCATAACCAATTTTACATATCAAGAGATCGAAGTTTTACACGATATACTCGTGTAATTATCTATAAATTTTGGAAAGTAATATTAATATTTATTGGCCAAAAAAGAATTTTAAAATATTATAGCCAAAATAGAATTTTGTACCTTATAATAACTTGGACACCTATGTGCCCAAAGACAGTAAGTATCCTGACAAGAGTAAATGATACATCTGAATTACACCATTATATATGCTAACATTCTTGCTAAGAGAGGGGGAAAAGAAAGGTAACGGAAACAATGGAAAACACAAAAACAAATAAGAGAGGGAAGAAATAACCAGACAGAGGTAGAAAAATTGAGTAGCTTGGAGAAAGACCTAGAACAAATATTTTTACATAGCACCATCTTCGAGCATGTACGTCACACTTTACCCAACATGCCCCGCGATGAATCACTGTTCAAGCTTACACAATCTTCACGTGATTAGTCTGCACATAATGTTTATCATGGTATGTAAAGCATGTACCGGGAGTCGACTTGGGAGGCGCAACTACTAAATGGGGCATTGGTGAGTTCACTCATTTTTATATTTGATAGTGTCCAATCTTGCTGATTTCTTTAACTCTTGTAACTTTATCATAATAAGCACTACAAAACTTTCAACGGTTGTTGTTGCCATTGCAAAGTTTGAAAGCTCGCCTTACCCACCATGCCAACTTCGAGCTTTAATTGGTCCCTGAAGATGTCATCGTACCGAGTTTCCACTTCACTCCAATTTCCTCCTCAGACACACACATGATTATAGTTAAAAGCTAGCCCCGAGCTGAGAATCTTACTACATACACTGATCAATGTGAAAAGATGGAAAGAAGCAGACATCTCCGGAAGGGCCATGGAAATTCTGGTGATTCTGAGTTGCTTATTGCATGGTGACAAAAAATTGTTTTACCAGTTTAAGGGTATTATTAAAATTTGTTTAGGGCAAATTTTGTTATAATATATAAATAATTGTTCTATGGGATTAATATTATTTTGCTTATGGGTTATTTCATGTATTAAGGGTATAATTCAAATAATGTATTTAAGGTTAATATTTAGGGAAATGTTGTTAATTTAGAGTGTGGGTAGCCGCTAGAGTAAGCGGGCTTGTAATTTAATCCATCATATATATTCAGTTTTATATGCCTTTTGTGTGCACACCAAAGTTTGAATTACAACTTGCTTATTTAATGTTTTCAGTTTGTAGACAGGAATAGTTTGTGTTATATGGTTTTTATAGGATGCAGGCCTTTTGATTTAAAAAGCTTCTTTGTTGGATTAAAGTATGTGAGTCCAGGCTAGCTAATTGAGATAATGTCAAACAATGTTGTAATTTTTGCTAGGTGTACAGTGCATGGAAGCATTGTTTGTATGGATTCTAAAATAGTATTTGATTGTTATCCTCCTTTGGATACAATATTTTTGAATGTTAGGCTGATAAGGCTGTACTTATTTTGGTTTGTTTATAGTTTAGCTAGTTTTGGATTCAATCCCAACAAACATTGACAGGGTGTCTAGTGAGTTGGAAAAACCACAATTAGTGACTTTTTGACCACAAAAATCCTTCGGAAAATGGTTGAACATTATATAATGCATATATAGGCATAATGCACTCACACACAACATTAAACTTTAACTAGATGGTTTAATGTTAGCCTTGTCCCTGATATCATAATACAAACAATCAGGCAACTTGTGGCTAGCGCATGGTATCATGGGTAGTGGGTGGCTCGACATTCGACACATTGTTACGATACATAAGAAATTCAAACAAATACATTTTTGTGACTTTGTGACCAAAATTTTGAAAATTCATGAGTTTTCAGGGACTTTCATGACTTTTTTTGCAATCAGTAACTTTTTGTGACTTTCGTGACCCAGTATAAACCCTGATTGACCATAATCGCGGGAAAAGTGTTTTGCTAACAAACTAAATTGAAGATTTATTAGTAACTATGGGATTCAGAAATTTAAATATGTGAGGAAAGTGATACAGATAATGTTGTGGACAGTGTTACATATAATGATTCAAGCAGCGAAAACGATGGAATAGAGTTAAATCAAGGTGACCGTATTACAATCTTATCATACACTAATGAGCTATTAAAGTGGTTTTGTGTCAGTATGTGACATTTTAAAATGTATTTAATTAAATTTAAAAAAATAGGTTCAAATAAAAGTAAAAGCTAGAAAATATTTATTTTTGAAATGCTGTAAAAATAGCCTATTTTTACATGCATTTAATTCCTGCCACTATTTACAACCTTAATGGGTTAAGATGCACAAATTATATCTGTGCTATAATTTAATTTGCCGTGCACTTAATATTCTTTTGTTTCTCATAAAGAAACAAGTAGATACTAATGTAACTGTGACAGGAGGCCTACTGTCCCAGTTGTTGTGTATGATAGAGAACTAAATTAATGACCAGTGATAGTGCCTAAGGTTGTTTAGCACCAGGGGTCTATTTGTATGAGGACTACATGTACTGCCTATTCATTCAGGTCAAGAGGCTTACTCTGTGCAGTTAAAACTTTGCTTCACTATTTTATTTCTTATTATTTTATGTCGACCTTACTTCAATTGAGTTAATATTTGTTTCTGCTGTATACCTACTTACCCACCCTTGTCCCTGCCTTAGACCTAGTATAAATGATAAGTTACATGTTAAATATGAAAGATTGATTTTAAGACTGAACTAAAATATGTTTTTATTTCTTTCATTGCCACTGTCCAATAGCTCTCAAAGGTATAGTTAGTTGACATGTCTAATGAAAAACCAAAATAAACCATATTAATAATCTGAAAGTTAAATGTAATTTCTTTTCATCATTTAATATAAGTAAAACAAATAAAAGTTAATACTATATTACAAGATAAAATGTACTCTGATTATAAAACATTTGACACTCACATCATCCTTCATAGGCACTTTTGGAGGATGAAATTCTTCATTGTAAGACCGCCCACTACTAGGATGAGTCAAACGACCTGTGATGCGTCGGACAAGATAAGCATCATCAATGCTAAATTCAATCACAGCATCCAAAGATTCGTTTCGCTTTTCTAGAAGATGGTCCAACTATATTATTTCAGAACAAAGAATTATATATTGAGGAGTGAGACAAACAGGCAGAAGTTTGAGATGTTAAATGAATACATGATTTATCATAAATATATATATAATATCAACAATCTAGTTTTCTAACTGAAGGATTATTGAAATACTATAGATATTGATGGAGTTCAATTATTACCATCAAAACGTTCATGTTTGTTTACATTTGTAGTTCACTATAACGCCGACAGATGTCTTATGAATTTAGTCTTAAAAAGTTTTTTCAAATAATAAACTGTTAGTCATGTTCCAGCCAAGCGCTTTACCGGTCGTGCTATAAATTGTGTTAGCAATAGTGAATACATATTGTGTATTTTGATCACTACTCTGCTCATCAGGTTATGGGTCCAGATTACGCGAGTTACGCGATTGGAACCGAAACAATATTTTGACTAAACGAAAAGTTATAAAAGGGTGTCCAGCTAAACTATATTTTTAAATTCCCTGACTTTTCCAGGTTTTCCAGACCCAATTTACTTTTTCCCAGACCACTATTTATCAATATTAAGTATATTACGAACTTAATTTTTTAATATCACAAATTAAATAGGTTTTTTTCCCCTAGATACATATACATTCTGAAATTGTGTCACTCAGTAAAGGGATTAAATAATTTCTGCCTCCGGAGAAATGGACTATTTTAAGTTAAAAATAGATTTTAGTAAAATTGTATTGAGCTATTAAAAGATTGTCTCAAGCAATAACGATTTAAAATAGTTGTGGGACAGAGTCATTCTTAGTTCCTTCTACTTAAAATGTAGGCCTAGTCAAATTTTGCGCATGTGAATAGCCATGACTCAACTTTGGCAGAAAGGTGGAAAGACACAAAACTTACTTGTTGACCTTGAGAAGTGATATTAGTCTACTCAACATGGACAATGTTGTGAAAGTGATTCCAGATGGTTATTAACTGGAAGAAAAGTGTTATATTGACTATTGTGAATCAAAATATTTGGCTTTTTATAGATAAAATGTAAAACTTCCAGAAATTTAATAAAATTCCCTGACTTTTCCATGACTTTTCCTTGACCAAGCAAATTCCCTGTTTTCCAGGTCGCTGGACACCCTGTATAAATAAAAAAAGTGCAGAAGTTGAATGATTTGTTAGTCTAACAAAATGGTGCACGCGAACGAGATGCATTCAACACAACTCGAGATAATGTCATGCGACAACTACAATACATGGAAAATACAAGCCAAAGCCTTGCTGATAAAAACTGATACATAGGGATATGTGTCAGGAGAAATACCACAACCCGAAGTGGTTGGCGAAAACGCGGAGCTTGTTACCACGCAAGCCGCACACAAAGCTTGGCTAGCGGCCGATCGGAAAGTAAAAGCTGATTTGATCCTGTCCATCAATCCATCTGAATTAAACCAGATTCAGGGATGCGTTACTTCATGCGATGTATGGATAAAACTAGAATCAATCTACGCATCAAATGGAACCACTTACAAGGCAACATTGATCAAAGGTTTCACACAACACAAGATCCAAGATGGCGACGATGTGACTGAATATCTCGCTGAATTTTTTGACGCTGTGGATAAGTTGCAAGCAATGGAAGTGGACATAAATGGCAACCTGTTGACGATCATGCTGCTATATAGTCTCCCCAGCAGTTATGACAACTTTCGATGTTCAATCGAATCCCGTGACAATTTACCTGACGCTGAAACGTTGAAAGTGAAGAAAATAATGCGCGTAGTCAGGAAAACGGAAGTTCCACCATAATTGTAAAGTCAGGAAATCAGTTTGTAGACCAACTGAAAGGTGGCACGAGCACTAGTGCTGGATCCGAACAGAAACGTAAACAAAAACCACATCTAAACTATAAATGCGGCTTTTGCAAAAAGAAGTTGAGCGAACAAACGGTAGATAAAGCTGACGATGCTCATTGTTGTTTTTTCGTCGACAAAGAAATTAAAAAATCTAGCAACATAAACAACCTTTGGTGCATTGATAGTGGTTACACATTCCACTTATGCAACAATGAGCATGCATTCACAAGCGCAAAGAAAATGCAGGGGAATCTTAAAATTTGCCAATGACAGTGCCACACGAGTAAAAGCGAAAGGTGACATGCAAGTCACCACTGCGAACAGTGTGACAGATTATCACATTGAAAGACACCTTATATGTACCCGACCTCTGAACGAACCTCATTTCTGTGGCAAAAATTGTTAACAACAAGGTGACATTCGAGAAAGATCACGCGACCATAAAAGGCATAAACGGTGACATTAAAGTTGTTTCGAATAGAATTGGTGACTTATTATACTTATGTGAAAGCGATCAGCAAGTGTGCATGGTCACAGGATCAAAAGTTCTAAAAAGTGAATTAGAAATTTGGCACGCTCGACTTGGTCATTTGAATTCGAGATGCATGGTCAATATGCTCAAGAACCAATGTGTTATCGGTTTAAAATTCAATTAATCAATTGACTTAAAAAACTGTCACACCTGTCTAGAAGGAAAAATAACATCAACTCCCTTCACCAAACAAGAGGTAACCTCAAAAGAGTTTCTGAAGTCAATCCGTTCCGACGTCTGCAGGCTGATGAGGGAATCATCTCAACGTGACGTACATTATTTCATAACCTTCATAGAGGACTACAGTCGATTCTCAATATTTCGGCAAAATGATTTTAAGGGCTCCAATCTGATGTGTAAATTATAATTTTTATCACATCTCTGAAACTATTTGAGAAATGAATTTACTTATCATTACAAATATGCAGGTCTATTTATAATACAAATATTTTATTTGAAGCATATTTTTATAAAACCAATAACTTTCAAGATATACGCAAATATATATTTTTTAACTTTTCAAACACAAAAGGTAAAGTATTGCGACCATAAAAAAAATCTAACCTTAAATGTTGATGGATGTCGACTTCTCATGACATCCCAAACCCCAAAAAGGGGTCTTTGCAATGCCGTCTGTTTGTGTATCTGTTTAAACTTAAAATTAGGAGTAGTTTAATAAAGGACAAAAAGAGAAAAAGTCTATTTTGATTAAAACTCGTATCCTGGCATTGATTAAGATTAGAATCAAACTGGCTATTTTCATTTCCCTTGAAAATGACTTTTAGGGTACTTCACAGAAGCAGAAACTTCCCCTATCTCTGCAACTATTTGAGATACTAAATAACTTTTCATTGCAAAATTGTAGTACTATTAAAAATAAAAATAAAAATAAAAATTTATATGAAATATATTATCATAAAACCAACAGTTTCTGAGATATTGGGTAATATATTGATAGAACTTTGTGAGCTTTAGTTGTAAAGCAATACTAGTTTAGTTTTAGCACAATAACTCTCCAATGCCATAGAGTAATTAAATATAAGTAAGTCTCTCAAAAAGTTTGTTTTTCCTTAAACCTCTCAGGAGAAATGTTTGTACAACAATGATCTTCATGCGTATAACATGAATGGGTAAAACGCGGTGGTGATGATGATAATAATAATAATAATAATAAACAACAATGATATATCTCCATTTTAGACTCAATAGTCAATATTTACATTTTTTACTGGTCAAAATTTATAAATGAGGAATTTAATAGCAATACGATGGCATGAAAATTTGCAACACCAAATAACATGCCAAAAATTTTAACCGGAAATTGAATTTTTAATACGAAGTGTTGGCCCTTTTAGACCCAATATTGATCTTTTTTATCGGTCCTAACATACGAATGTAAATATTAATTCTTTAAAAATAAAATGATAAAATTTAAAAATTGGGACTAAAAAAAAAGTTTTACATTAACAGGGTGTCCAGCCAAACTATATTTTTAAATTCCCTGACTTTTCCAGGTTTTCCAGATCCAATTTACTTTTTCCCAGACCATTATTTATTGATATTACCTACATTACGAAAATAATTTTAAAGATCACAGATTAAATAGTATGTTTTTTTTCTAGATACATACACATTCTGAAGTTGTATCACTCAATAAAGGGATTAAATAATTTCTGCCTCCGGGGAAATGGACTATTTTAAGTTAAAAGTAGATTTCAGTAAAATTGTATTGAGCCATTAAAAGATTGTCTCAAGCAAGAAAAATTTAAAATAGTTGTGGGACAGTCATTCTTAGTTCCTTCTACTTAAAATGTAGGCCTAGTCAAATTTTGCGCATGTGAATAATCATGACTCAACTTTGGCTAAAGACACATGGCAGAAGGGTGGAAAGACACAAAACTCACTTGTTGACCTTGAGAAGTGATATTAGTCTGCTCAACATGAACAATGGTGTGTAAGTGATTACAGCTGAGTATTAACGGGAAGAAAAGTGTTATTTTGACTATTGTGAATCAAAATATGAGGCTTTATATAGACGAAATGTAAAATTTCCAGAAATTTAATAAAATTCCCTGACTTTTCCCTGACCAAGCAAATTCCCTGACAATTCCCTGTTTTCCAGATCGCTGGACACCATGATTAAGTATAGTGCAATTTATGCTTGTGTTTGCTAGTGTATATTATTTCGTTTCACATATAGTATGAGTTTTGGGTAAATATCTTCATTTTTAAACAATAGAGCTAGAAAGTCTGTGCAGAGTTCCGTACCCTTTATTTTGATACTATACAGGATGAGGATGGCCCTCAAAAGGACAGATTCTGACCATTTTGTTTAGAGTAAACTTTCTTGATGTTCACAGGTTTAATAAGGAGCTTTTCTCCCGGGTCCATGGCTTTGATTATATATTAGAATACCTTACTAATTAACTTTAATATGTTTCATTGTTCTTTGTTCTTGGGTTTTCACCCTCCTATGTATGTTGTAAGCCTGTATACCTATTTGGAAATTATTCTCGCCTGTAGTAAAATCTTTACATAGTCTAAGCCCCTGACTTTATTTTTGTTGAATAAATATGTATATGATTATTTGATATTCTCTCCTTTGTTTATGCCAGTTTGTTGCTTGGTGGTAAGCAGTGCTTGCGCTGCGAGGTAGCAACCCCAGACTACATAATTGAGGCAAGCTCACATTCTAGAAATTTGTTTGGATAAAAACATGTTTTATACAAACTTGAGGGTGCTAAACATGAGAGCACCGAGAAGCTTTACAGATGTTTAGAAATTCCATATTATTTATAAAATGGTTCGATATTTTTTAATATCATTTTCACCAAATTTTAGATGAAAGTTTGACCTTTAAAACTGGTCAAACCTGCTAATAATTTTTGCCTACAATTTGTTGAAAGCAATATTTAAAAATATCAACCCACTTCTTAAGTAATATGGGATTTCTAAACATATGCCACATGTCTCAGTGCTCTAACATGTGGCACCTTTAAGAATTACTTAAATTCAGAAATGAGAGGGAATATTTAACCATTTTGGGAAAGTTAATCAATTATGCTTAGCAAATTTTCTACAAATCCTATTTTAGATTCATTGTTTAATGGGAATAATGATTTGAGCTTAAGCCATCTCTAATTTAAACCATACTGAAATAGACAATAGTGTTATAGAGTAATGGTACAATAAAAAAGTTTTTAAATATGTGACATTACTATTTTTACCATTATACTTAAAATATACCACATTATAGTTTATTTTAAGTTAACACATGAATATAACATTAGTTTTTCTCAAGTGTGTGGAAATAAGATAACTGTCACAAACCCCTACCTTCTCTGCTTGCGGCAATGTGCGTGGGAATCCATCAAGCAAGAAGCCATTCTTGCACTCTGGCTTGTCCAAGTTTTGTTTAATCATGTCCACAACCAGATCATCGTTCACAAGAATACCTGTAAATGGAAGCACAAAATTTATTTACCAAAGGTACTTAGTTAGGAAGGATAATTAAACTAATAACCTGTGCACTTAATATTCAATACACACTGCTTCACTACATAAAAAATGTTATTTTTAATTTTTTTAACCAAACAAACCATTGTTGTCTACTGCTTAGTAGATACCTTTGTTGCCTACATTCCATTGTAAACTATACAATGAAGCGACGCACTGTAATGAAAACATTTCAAAACAGCCAAAAGCTTGTTATATGCATAACCCACTTGCCTTACAATAAAAGAGAGTATCATTTTTGATGCAATTAGTGTACATTTCCAATGTAAAAATGCATTTTAGATTTAAATGTTAGAATGGGGACTATTTTGTGTGTGATAAGAGTTTATTTGAATAAAAACAGCTTATTTCATTAATCATCTTACCTTCTAGTGAACAGTGTGTAAGATGTGATAGCTGATGAACAAAAGTAAAACATTTATTTATACTATTATTAATGGCAATGTGAAAGTGTAGCATTAATGTAACTCTCTTAATATTCATTACTATCAAGAATGAAGAGGTATAAAATGAATGTTAAAATAAGTCAAGGGAATATATTTCATGGATATCCATTTGAGTTATCTATGAATCATGGTATTTTCTTATATTATTTAGATTGAGATTTTTGTTATTTTTTGATAGGTGACACACAATGAATAATAAGTGTGAGTGAGTAAGTGTGCACATATTATTTTTTAAACTTTTTCATGGTCTAGGAAGATATTAAACATCATAATTATTACTAGCTATTCTAGATATAATAGTGTGCCCATCTACAAGATAGACACAGAATTCACTTTTCAAATGCCTTAATTTTCCAGGTTTTCTATTCAAAAACTTTAATTTTTTCCTTATGTTTATATTAACTATTTAATTTATTTTAACACACTCCGTGCTAGAGCCATATTTAAACAACTTTGTGGAACCCACAACTGTGGGAGATGTATTAAAACATCTTCCATTTTGTCATGTGTTTTATATGTATTCGGATGTTTTAATATGTCTCTAGCATTTTTTGGAGGTTGCCTGGGGATATTTAGTACCAAAATTGTCACTAGATTGCACAGAAATTAATTAATAAGTTTGATAGCAACAAATGATCTTTACAGCTGTCATCGAGTCGGGTTATAGCTACACTGTTGTTTTGTTTGCTTTTTATATTTTTAATATAAGCAATGGTTGTTTTAACATAATTACTTATTTTTATTTATTCAAAGCTCTTTTGTAGGTTATAATTTATCATAAATATATTTTGGCCTACTCTGTTTTTATGTGAAATTTTCTGAAAAGTTCTGTGTTTTTTTTTCAAGTATTTTGTGGCAGCATTTATCTACTTATTTATAATGTTATTATCTTCTTTAGACATTGTATAAAAACACTGACTTTTGCAATATTTTTAACAAATTTTCTTTATTTGTATGTATTTATATGCTCGTGTGTTCAGCAGAGGGAAGAAAATAAACTGGAAAATCTGGTAGGTGAGAGAAACGATATTAGTAGAATATGTGCTAAGTTGGTTCGTATTTTGCATCCTGTTTTGAATTGTTTCAACGAAAAAAAAAATTGTATTGGTAAATAAAATTTTGTGTTTGCTACATTGAGTTTTTAGCAATGTTTAAAATTTACTTTAGCCTTTATTGACAAACTTTATTAATTACTCTGTGTTTATCACAAAAAAAATATTGGTTTAGTTTTTATCTTTTACTTAAACAGACATACTTTGGTTTACTAAAAATATATTTTATCATATATCATTCATCTATATTTCAAATTAAAGAGCATAATATCATCTTTAAAACGGATATAAGTACCATTATTATATCATAATTACTTTGTATTAGAGAAATCACAAATTATGCTAAAAATGGCCAGCATTTCTGCTATGGACCATGTATTTTCTGTCAGCAGTTTAAGTGTTATACCTGGCCCTTCAATGGCACACAAGTTTTTACCAATTTTAATCTACCACCTACCCACACCAGTGGCCACATGGACCAAGGCAGTATCAGTTTAGTATTTTATGGTACGTTATACTAATGATAGGGAGTTTGGGGTTTGAATCTGTCAAGGGGTACTGTGGTGGTTTTTTATGTAATTGTGGACATACATTTTCTAAATTGTACCTTCCACATTTCAATCCCTTCAATGTCTGAGGAGGGACCAAAGAGGTACTAAGACGTGAAGAAAATATAGATATCTATAAGATCAATATGGAGCTCTTAAAGTTTACTATGAATATAGGTCCAAGAGAGAATAGCTTTTAAATGAATAAAATATACATTAAAAATTAGGTAGTTTTTGACTAAACTATCAAAGTAAATGAAAGTATATAAGTTTGAATAAATATGAGTAAGTATGCTTATCTAATTTATGGTTAAAGATGTTTTAAATTGTATTTCAATACACAGTTGAATGAAGTGGGAACAAGCAGAAATGAACAATAATTATAGTATGAAACAGAAACAGCAGGAATGATCAGTAAATGTGAGAGTATTAACCCTTTGGTGAGTATGAACATATATTTACGTTCATTTTGTTATGGCTTCCTAGGAGTATGCACGTAAATATACGTTTTAATGTTTGTCTAAATTAGTACGGCCATAAATAAATGTTCAACATGTTTATGCTCTGCTGCTGACTATGTTATGTTAAAGAAACTATTTCTAGACATTTACTAGTTTGTATATTTGCAAATAGATGGCTGTCCACTACATGGTAATTAGTTTCTCTTATTGTCGGGGGATCTTTTCCTTTCATACATGTCGTAGTTGTGTGTGACAATTGTCACAAACACTTGGTTGACAAAATTCATGTTTATCTTAGTAGTAATAAGTGTTGATTTATTTGTGACAGTTTTTTTTTGCTGTGTCATTGTTTATAAAGCTAGTGGCCGCACATGATATTTATGTTTATACCTTAGTTTTTATTCCTGTTTTATTTATAGAGGCAAAATCACACATTTATAAATAAATGTAGTTGCCATACGTGAATGTGAATAATTCTATTATAGTGTTTATATTGTTGTATTTATCATGGCATCTTCACGCAAAAGACGAATGCTTACAGAAGAAGAGGTGAAATGAAATAGTTGGGAATCTGCGAGTGATATGAGTGACATAAATGACAGTGATGATGGAGTTTCATCTTGTTCATCTGAGCAGGAACCTGAACATGAAGTTGCTGCCGATAACCATATGACACAAATACAGGTGAAAGCAGATGTTAAGCCAACAATGCATGACACATTTTGGTGGCAAAATAATGCCACTTTTCATCTGAAAAATTTAGTTGGATGACAATAATGCTATAATTTCAGCACTTTGTGAGCTATCAAACAATCCTAGTGAAAGTGACTTATTCAAACTTATGTTTGATAGTGATCTACTCCAACACATAGTATGCAAGTCAGACAAATATCACCCATGCATCACACATAATTTTGAAGTGAAAGAAAAATCAAAACTCAAACAATGGGTAAAACCACCCGTTTCTGAACTCTATACTTTTCTTGCAGTAATAATTCTGATGTCTCACACACCCAAACAGCAAGACAATATGTGAAAGAAAGATTACTAGTCCACAGACCCTTCTCTGCGTGGGTGTGGGTGTGTGTGTGTGTCCACACATATTTGGATAAAACTTGTCACATGATCGTTTCTTACTTCTGCTTCGACTGCTACACTTCTCTGACAGTTACAATAAGCCAGCTGGTGATCGATTGTCTGTATAAAATCAGCACAGTCCTTGAAACTACAAGAATGAAATTCAAAACTATTTTCAAACCACATCAAAATGTATGCATTTACAAAAGTATTATGGTATGGAAGGGTTGTTTGGTCCTCAAACAATGTGCCATTCAAGCGTCACAGATTTGGTATAAAATTGTTTGTGTTGTGTGATTATTTTAGACATTCTGATGCATACAGGAGCCGATACAAACATCAAAAAATGGATGAGCTTGGTATTTCTGGCTCTTTTATTACTACCCTTAGGGAGCCATACTTTGGCCAAGGGGACATACTATATTGCAATAATTGGTACTCCAATTCTAAATTATTCAAATATCTCCTGAGAAAACAAAGCGGGACATGCGGAACAGGATAGAGATGTCTAAGTCTCCACAAAAAATGAAGAAGGGGGAGTGTGATGTATTCCACACGGGAAATATTCTTGCAGAGAAATTACATGACAAGAGAGATGTGTGCATTTTGACTACAGTACATTCTCACCCATGGGCTGAAACAAGTAAAGTAGATCGAGTATCAGGTGAAGTCATCAAGAAGCCACTCTCTGTAATTGAGTACAACCCAAAACATGGGACTTGTTGACAACGCTGATATGCAAATAAGTTTTGTTGACAGTACAAGAAAGTCGGTAAGTGGTACAAGAAGATATTTTTCCATATATTGGATATGATTATTTTGAATGCACATATCCTATACTGTCTAAAAACCAGGAAGAAAATCAAGAATCTTAATTTTTATAAACACTATTAAAATTGAGATACATAATTTTAAAATTGTTATGCAAAAATAAAAATATATTAAATTTTCACCAAAAACCTCACTCCACAGGGATTATTACTATATTATTATTATTAGCACTGCGTCTTACTACCCGTTCAAGTTGTATGCACTTACACTGTGTAATGGTAGGGTGATTGTGAGATGAAATGGAGGACCTACAGTTTAACGTGGAATCCGAACCACGTTGGAGGCCTGGCATTCCACACATTCACAAGTTGTTATTAATACACATCTTATCAGAGGTGAAGGAAGGGTTTGGCAATCAGATAAATCTGTGCTGGGACTGAGGATTGAACCCCGGACACCCAGCACAGAAGTTTGACACACTACCCCTATACCGCCAGGTCACCGAATGTACTATATTAAAACTATAATCAACAAAGGGTTAAGTAACATGAACATACAGTAATAAATATATGTTCTTAAACTGGGGTTGCCAAGCTCATTAAGTACGGGAGCTACTTTCAAAATGTTGGATTATTTATCCATCTATCCAGATTGAAATTTTTTCAATACTGCATATTGACCATTTATGCTTCCTGTTCTTAGACATTACTATCACACCTGTCTATAAACAGGGGTGATATCTGTGACTTGAAGTCATAAATGTAATGAAAATACTGTAAAAATTATAAGTACATTTTTTGCACTTAAATGAACTTCTTTTAAATGTTATAAAATACTACTTTTTTAAACAAAATTGTCAGTCATATATGAAAAAAAATGATTTCTAGCTAATTGATAAGACTAGCATTATTCCCTTTTATCTATATTTTTTAATGTTTGTGATGTAACTTATGCCCATTTGAATGCAGTTATTTACACAATCATCTGTGAGCCTGCATCTGAATTTGCTTTTCCCAACCTTCATTGTTGAATATGTTACAGGTAAATCGAGCAGATTGCCTTCACTCGAAATGCAACATATAACAGTACTGTAAACTTTTCCTTCAAGTCAAAATATCCTACATAATCTTAACTTGAGTCAACAGTTTTCAAGTCACTTTGAACGTTGTCAGCTCAATAATTTCTGTTAAGAGGCCATTTTCCTGAAAGTAATTTTTTTTATTTAGCACCATGTCTTACTACCTGGTCAGGTTATTCTTGTGTATTAATTATGCCAATAAGTTAGGAATTGGGAAGGTTAAATTTAGAGGAAGTGAACTCACATATGGGTGGCGGAAGAGTGGAAAACCACCAAGGGAAAACCAACCCCAGTTCATCCGACTGTGATTCGAACCTTGATCTTCCCGTCCTTAGCAGTCTAGCTCAACATAAAACTAGTGCGTTAGCTAACTACGCCACCGAGGTGGGTCTGAAAGTATTGAGTGATACAAATGGATAATTTTTCAATGTCAATGTGTGCAAGAAGACCAATATTTTTGAAATTGATGAAATGCTGCTCTCAAGTTGGAAAGTATTTCAATACAAATTTTCCAAGTATTAGTGGTAAAAATTGCTTTTGATATCCTGCTTTCCCACAATCAGGTACTGCTAAAAATTTCTTTTGCTATCCACAAGCAGGTGAAATGTGGACTTCTCTTCTGAGGTTCTTCTCTGAGAGTTCAAATTTCTTGTAAAATACCTGTTGTCATATTTAATCCCTCCAAAATCCTTGTCCTGGTCCTGAAGTTGGAGTCTTATCAAGTTTTTATGTAGGACTATCAGAAAATAAAAAAACTACAGCCAACCAAAATCTCCAAGTTCAGGATAGTTTGTATCAGAGTCTTTGAAAAACACAATTATTGCAGGCAAAAGTTCATTGAAACAATGGTGGACTCATCATTTGCTTGTCCAGCATATATCCCTATGAAGCAGGTTGTCTCGATACTTGCAATTCAGTTCGTCTGTTGAGGTTTGAACAAGTGTCTTTGAAGGGCATTAGCCCTCCCTTGGTTGATCATTTTAACAAGATTCATAACCTCATTAAAAACTTTGCACAGTGTTTGTTGGTGAAGAATAAAGTGGTGAGAAACAAATTGTTGATAGCTTTCATTTTTCTGACACAGTCAATAAATCTATTTTTGACACGAGGGAAAACTGGAGTGCCATTTGTTGTAATACCCACAAGCTTGTGTACAGGAATATTCACAAAAGAAAGAAATATTTTAAACTCAAAATAAATGTCCTCACCTGTGGTATGTCCTTTCAAAGGAATAAGTTTCAAAAGTTCTTTTACAGACATATTTCTGGAAACTAACCTTAAAATAGGGCTAAATGAGAAGTTTAATAACTGTTGCTTCATTAAGGTGATGTGAGAAATAACTGTTGCTTCATTAAGGTGATGTGAGAAATAACTGTTGCTTCATTAAGGTGATGTGAGAAATAACATTTATTCAAGTTGATCAACTGTAAAATAACATTACTAAACATAACTTCAACTCACATTATTATAGTAATGGCAGAAAGCTAGGTAGATTGTATGCCTTCTTTATTTTATAAATTGTTAAATTAGGTCTCTGTAAACACTATAAAAAAAGGCTTATTTTATCATTTCACCATTTTACAAGCTTTTATTTTATTAATCAATGATCTGGGATATGGAGTTAAATGCAAGAGTGACAGCTTTATTTTTAGGCGGGTTTGTTGTAAAAATCGATGGCGGTCCACTTACTGATTTTTTGATCGTCTTATTTTGGCTTTCCTTAAAGTAGTATTTGAAGGGAAGTCTTTGTTTATTGCCAACCGAGTTGTTTTGTAAGGTATTCCTGCAAGAACTTTCTTGTCTTCAATGACACTTACATTGCAAATTAAACTAACAGTTTCTCCCTTTAACTTCTGATAAATATTATTTTTTTATTTGCATTATATTTCCATTAATATCAAATATAAGCATAAGCAAACCACTGTGAAACGACCATAGATTCATGATAACCTCAAAACACAAGATCGCATCAAGCGCAAATGTGTCAGCTGATTTGCCATCTGTTGTTGTGATTGAGCTTAAAGTGTTTCCGTCAACCTTGCGCTCTGATATTGTGATGTAAATTCTAGTTCCACCAAATAGATATCTCATGTGAGGTGCAATTGTGAGCTACCAGTAGCTTGTGATCAATGGTTTGGGACCCCTGTTCTAGAGCAGTGACCCTATAATTATATAATAATTATCGGGGCACTGTTACGTGGTTTACAAACACAAAGCAATTTAAAAGAACTATTCTAAATTAATTAGCTCATGAAGACCTTTTGTCAATAGAGAATTCATAGAAGCCTGCCACTACTACATGGAGTGAAACAATAACTTACAGAATGGCATTTGCTTAGAAATCTACTCTTTTCCTTTGAGACTTAAGTATATTTTAATGATAAACTTTACATTTTGTCTATAAATAATACACCCAATCCCAACATCACACCTTCATCCATTGTTTTCTTAAGTTTGAGACCCAGTTTGGACCCTGAAGCTATCTCTGACCGAAGCATGTCACCTGTAGATAGATGACACACACAAAACTTCTGCTTCAGTAGAGGTGCCTGCGAACAAGGTTTTTTTGTATATACATTAAATACAGGTACACAAGAAAAAATATGACAGTTAAATATGTGATAGAGGTATAAGAACAGAAGAAATCTTAGTAATATCTTGTTTCATGTTGAGTTAACACCCCCAGAAAAACTTTATTATATTCTAGCAAAAGAAAAAACTGCATTTTAAAATGCTGAGTGTTTGCCAAGCTTAAATTTGAATCACATTTAAAATGTTTTCTTTTAATAGATAAAAGTCAAGAAAACTTACTAATTACAGAGCCTACATAATTAAAATAATCAAATAAACAATAGTATCAAATAGTGAATAAAAGGGTTGTAGTCAAAATCTTTCAGAAACCATATTTAGGGGTGATACAAACTTTTAAGTTTTAAAACCTTACAAAAACCACATTCATGCATGGTTGATACAATCTTTAAGTTTTTAAACTTCCCTGAATTTTTTCAGATTTTCTAGACCAATAAAATATGCCTTTTTATATTATATGCACATTTATTAGTAAATTTTATTATTTCGCAGTTTTCTATTAAATTCTTGACAGATGACTGCCAATCCCCTTTGCAAAATTTGATGAATTGGACGCAAAACTAATAGTTTATAACTGAGTTGTGCTTTTATATTTTGTACAGTATTTCAGAAACTATTGCAAAAATATCTAAGTAACCCAGAAAATTTTATAAATTTCCTAGTCACAACAAATTCACAGACTTTTCCATATTTTCCAGGTGCCTACAACTCTACAAATTATATTGTTAATAGGTACTTTCCCTATTCTTTAAACTATGAAATAGCCAACAGTTAATTTTAATTTAATATTCAAACTCCCACCCTTTTTAGGCTAGTACAGTAGAGTCTTGGTAATTCAACCTAATGTGGACAGAAATAGTGTCACGTTATTGAGATGTCGAGTTTTACAAATGAACTTGCATAAGATGCATATTTACTATGCCATGTTTACTAAACATGGATGAATCACAGTAAGTATCGAATATTATAGGTACAATTGTACTGTACTGTGGTGTTGTATGGTACAGTAACAGTAATAAATGTATAGTAAAATATATTACATGTTAATATAACAGTGTGTGTACATACATGTAATATATGGAAATGCAGTACAGTAATGTACATATAATATTGTATTGATTCGCATAACACAATATTGAATTTGAAAACTAACAAACACAGCACTTGTAAAGACACCACAAAAAAAGAATGTTCCACTGGAGTTACACAAACTGAGAGGTTATACAGTTGAATGACCTTGGATTGTGACGACTGGCACCAACAACTATCATATGGCTTTGTATGTATTAAAACAAATTTTCTATATACATAATTATATCAAATATATGTATATATATTAAAACACATATAATATAACATACTTTGCCATTTTACCAAAACTCACAGAACTGGTCAACTATTTTGACTATTAAGCATTCACGTCATAAGACACACTGTGGTACTACATGGTGTCTACTCAACTTGACCAATGAAATTCTCGACTTTTCCCCAGATTTCCCCAAATCATTTCCTAAAATTCCTGACTCAAAAGTATGTCACCCCTTTTCCCCTTCCCTTACATACACCATACACACATTTTTTTATATCAACTTTTTTTCATGAATAATAATAAGTTTTAAAATTTAAATATACAGATTTTTTATTTGTATTAACATATTCCACTAAGAATTTGGATTAGCAGACCAATATTTGGCAACTATTTGTAAAAAATTACCGAAGGTAACAAAGGAAATGCGATGTTGACTGAAGGCAATTCTCCCGCCCAGATCCAAATGATGAACTCTTCCAACTATAGCTGCCCCATTCAGGTGGTATGACTTACAGCCAATGACGTTGTTAGAAAAGCCACTTACTTAATGCAATAATAGTTTAAGTTTTGTTAAAGGCAAATTGTGCTACCAGTATTCATTTATGTTTTCCTGAGTGATGGTGGTCGGGCATCTGACCGCCCTTCCGCCAGCATGTTGAGTGTGTTCTTTAAAAAAAAAAAGAGTCAAGCCGCCTATAAGAAACACCTGATTTGGTCAGGCTGACAAGTTAGATCATCTCTAGCTCACTATTTCTCCCTTCCCCGCTTCCTCCGCCACTAACGTGCCTGACCTAGCTGCAAGATGACTGTTAAGATATATAACTGGCGGGGAGTATTTAAAATAAGTTAGCACTCTCAGACAATTTTATTCTGATTTGGATAAATTTTGCTTTTGTTTGATTGTTTTATGATGAATTAATTTAATATTTTTAGTCAAACAACATTTTCCCAGATTTTTTTTTTTGTAATTTAAGGAATTCACGACTTATTCCCATTTTTCAACCACTTCAAATTCCAGGCCACTTCCAGTTTTCCCAGACGGTAGACACCCTTAGTATAACACCAACTAGGCACAACCATGTTCTGATCCTGGGTACACTAGACACACACATTAAAACAGAGAATGTATCGGTTCTACATATATTGTGCCTACAGAAGTTACTAAAAGTGTCTCACTTGAACTGAAGTGAGACTGGCTTTGACCAAAGTTGGTAAAAACACTAGTTTCCCTAATAATTTTTAGTTTAATCTGTAGAACTATTTCAGATTAAATGTGCCAAACCATAATTAACCCATAGGACTAATTCAAATGAAATGTGCCAAACCACAATTGATGCATTTATTAATTTTGGGTTTTGAAATCAAGCTTTACAATTTTCAAGATAAAATTCCCACTTTAGTTTTATTTTAAAACATAATAATTTACAGATTAACACAAATATAATTTTATTAGTGAGTATGGCAGACTTTCAAAAACCTTCTTTATGCCTAAGTTACTATCAAAACCCTATAAAACGTAAAAAAAAAAGTCGGTTATTTAAACACCTTTGAAAAGGATATTAAGAAACTTGAAAATGATTATGTGGTAACTTTTCAAGGACTTAAACATTTTACTGAATCATACAAATGCCTAAAAAATATGTTACAGTTAGTAAAATATCAAAGTACCAAAAATAAAAAGGCTCAGTCCTACAATCAATTATCTATCTTAGGCCCTAAATATAAATATACTTTGGACATGGGCACAAAAAAATACTTTTCTCTGTTCCAAGTAGATGAAAGTATTTATACTTTGGACATGGGCACAAAAAATACTTTTCTCTGTTCCAAGTAGATGAAAGTATTTATGCTTTTCTTTTAATTTAAAATGAATTTACTTTTTATATTAATATGTTTAAAATACACTTAAGTTCATGCACAAATGTTAATGTATGTTTTTATGGACATTTATTGCATTTTACCTATACAGAACACAGGCTGGAAACATATGATGATGATGACCTATACACAGTACAGTCAACTCTCGATTCTACGACCCCAGGAATAGCGTCCCTCTCGAAGTAACGACCCTTTTTTGGGGAACCGTGAAAAATGTGGGAAAAAAGGTTGACAAGTTTAAGGAAATCAGCTGTAAAATGTGTTTGTTGCATTTATTTAGGTCACTGCGTTGAAAATTATCTTTGTGAGCGCTGTATTACTAGTAGCTGGGCTGGGTCAGGTATAAAAAAAGACAGCACCTCATCAATGCCAGCCAATATCACTTGACTCTGTCCACCCCCTCCCACAAGCAAGACAATGTTTCCCCGCGCGCGACTGCCGCTACATCACGCGCCAGGCTTGCTTTTGCCATTATTATTTCGATTCTCGATTGGGTTACTATTTTGGTTTGATTTTGTGAACAATTTTTGACGACCCATGCTATTGTTTAACATATTTTGATTTGGTTACGTTTTTGTTTGGATTTTGTGAACGATTTTTGATGACCCACGCTATTTTTTTTATTTGATACGAACTTATAATTTTGACGAAATGAGTAAAAGGAGTACCTTCTTCAAGAAATAGGTAGGTTTTATTTTATTTACTTTTTCCTGTATTGTCCAAAAAATGCAATTTTTTCGTATGAAATTCCAATAACGACCCTTTTCCAGGTAACCGTGAAAGGTCGTAGAATCGAGAGTTGACTGTATGTGATATTTCACCTCAGTCATTTCCTTCAGCCATTTCCCTCAGTTTGTATGACTATTCATGATGGTGTAGTAGCATTTACCCATCCTTTTGATATAATTGTTTTATGATGATAAAATATATCAACACAAGCAGATAATAAATTACTTAATTAAAGACAATGACTTCTACAAATATCAATACAATGGTACAAACCATTTAGTAGCAGCTCCGAAGTGTTAGTGAGAATTTCACAAGCGGTGGGGTGGGGAATGTGCAATGAAATTAAAAAGGAAGGTATGAAAGAATGGGAAAAATTATTTAAAAGGATACATTGCTAAGAGATAGGCTTCGATGAAAGGAGGACTGCAGGAAATAATAAATTAGATGAAAGGTGAGCAAAGGGCTTCAAGGAAAAACTAAACAAAAGTAAAGAGATGATTCAAAAAGAGTGAGACAAAATCAAGAAAAGTTATTACAGGTTGATAAAAAGTATTTAGGTCCTGTTTTAAGCCAAGCCAAGCCAAGTTTTAAGTCAGAGTGGAGTGACGTTTCACCATCACAAGCCTAGGAGTGCTAATGGGATGAAAAGAAGAAAAAGAAGTTTATCACCTAAAAAAGGTATGTCAACTATTCTGGAAAATAAAATAAAAAGTATATAAAGAAAGAGCTTTCTAGCCCCCAAAATGTGAATTTTTCACATACCAAAAAAAAGTTTAAAAAAATCACTCCTATAAAAAACGGAGGTGTTATATTTGAACACATAAAAGGTGTTGAAATCCAATAAATAAGATGTTAAGGCAATCATAAGGTGTATATTAATTTCCTATAGGCATATATTAATGCAATAAAATCATCACAGAAAAAAATCAGTGTTTTAAGGTTTTGGAAGTTGCCTAACAATACATCAAGACAATGTTGGACTGTGGTTTTGTGAGATGGAGGGTAGTAATGATCTATTGAAGGGCTAGATTGGATTTAATTGGGGCAATGTTTTGAAGGTAGTTACTTTAACTATACCTAGTAAAGTTTATGATGGTAAACACACATCTAAGTGTAAAAACATAGTGGAGAGGCAAGTCAAACTGTGGTAATAGCTGTGAGTTTCATGATGCTAGATGCTAGCAGCACTGCATATGCGCATAGTGGGGAGGTGAGTCAAGGGTCAAAAACAATCCAAATAGTCAGTCTGTAAAATGTACTCTGGCAGTGAAAATGAAATGCTCTATGATAATAGTGTCATTAAATATTTGCCGGTCAATGGAATAAGAAATTATCCTGTTCACCTAATAAACGAATAATGGCACAAATTTGGAGAATATCATCGCTTATTTTCCCATCTTAAAAAGTATACAGAATGATTTTTTCAGTATTTGAGATTGGATTACAATACTTTTGAGTATATTTAGAACCTTGTATCCCCACAACTGACAATAAATCTAGATAGTTTCATCAGACAACCCATAGAATCTGGTGAGAAGTTGGTGATAACTTTACGGTAAGTAGACCAATAAATTATGTTATAGATAGAATATGTTTTTCATTAAATGCTTTTTTATGAAGATTATATTGATATATATGCTTAAATAAATATTCTAACTACATGATTCAATAAGATGTTTTATTTTTTTAATTATATCTATTAATATGAGATTAATTATAATGAAGAAAAAACACACTAAATCCAAATTGTACTGTCTAAAACTTATTACAATTTTGTTTTTGAAACCAATTTGGGTAATATTTAGAAGAATCCATGTTGAAGAGAATCGAGGGCTTTTCCCCAATACCGTTCTCACTTGTAGAACCGGGGTAGGGACTCTAGACTGAAAATTTGCTAATGCGACAAATATGATTCTTTCACAAACATATAATGCATTCTTTTGGCTTTAGAATGAACTATTAACACTATCAATATATGGAAATTTACAGAAATCATCATGAAAATCATGTTACTACTGACCTGAAATTAACCGTCGTGCATAAACAACTATGGCGAACCCTTCACAGATGTCATCTAGTTTTATTTCCAAGTTTTTTGTGGACCGCATGGTTAGTGAAAATAAAATCAATGAAAATGTATTAAATGCAGAATCTGATGATGAATAAAGTTATTATAGGAGTGATAGTTATTCCGAAACTGAGGAAGAATTAGACACTAACAATATTGTTAGTGGCATTATTTTACGTGAAGAATTACCTTCTGATATTGAATCAGACCTATATATTTCTACCGACTACTGACGAACTTACAAATCAAGCGACAAAACGACGAAAAATAATCCCACTAAGTGAAAATTAACCTATAATAATTGATAATGTAACTTAGTCTGACAATGAATTCAACCCTATCATTCACCATTTTGATGATTCTAATTCCAGCATACACTAATATTTTTACCAATGAAAGTGATTTTGCATGTTATATAAATCACTTCTTACAGCTGAAATTGTTGTGGTTGAAACAAATAGATATTATGAACAAGTTTCCCCCACAAATCTTCTTTCACTAAGTTCAAATTTGAAATGATGGACACCAGCGGATATAAATGAAATTTCTACATCTATGAGTAACTAACTATGCTTAAGGTCAGAAATTAAAAAATATATATCATAGAGTACTGGTCAACAGACAGACTTTTGTACATGTACCCATAATTTAGGAAACTATGGGCATAGACAGATACCTTAATATCCTCAGTATGGTTCATAACCTAGTCTGTGCATGAATTTTGGTTTTTAGAATGTTAGTACCGAAAATCTTAATAACCAGGTTCTGAACTTCATTCGTAAGAGTATTTTGTTGATACCCTTGATGTTCTTTACATGTGGAAGTAAACTTTTGAAATAAATTTCATCTTCATCAGGTTTTATGAGTTCTTTTATAGCTCTGTTTTCCTCCAAAAATGATATTTCCCTCTTTTTTTTTTTCAACAAGTGTTTGGAGCTGATTATGCCTATTTCTTTTCACATTTTTAGGGAGGTATTAGGATGAACTAAGACATCAGTAACTGACTTGTTTTTATAAATGTCTGTTTCCTTAGCCATAATGATTGGAGGAGAATCACTATCATCGTTGGCTTCAGAATTCATTTGACAATGACTCTGAACATGGCCAGCAATACCAGATAATTCTTCCTCGTGTGTGTCACCTTGCAAAGTTTGATTTCAACAATCTAATTCTTCTTCAGTAGCTCGCTCAGTAGATTTTTCACTAATCATTAAAAGTGTGTGCTCAGGTGCTATCTTCCTCTACAAGTTCCCACTTGATTGTCTTGGCATGAACTGGTCTTTTAAAAAATCCATGAGTTTAAAGTATGGCCAATTTATCTAGTAGACAAATTCTTCTTCATCTCCATATCGGTATTGTTGAGTTTTTCGAAACTCCTTTCTGTAATAATCTCTGAGCGATTTCCAATTGCTTTGGGCATCTTTCACTACAACATCGAATTTAAAAAAAAAATTGTATTTACAGTATTTACTTCAAAACCAAATTTTTTATTTAATAATATTTTATTTATTTTCATATATCTTACATCTGAAGCTTAATTCACAAGTTTAGCTTTTGCACTCGGTGTAGGAGCCACAACAGTCAGCAGGATTGTCATACAGACAGTTGACGTGGTGTGGATATTATTGAAGCCTTTACACTAACTGTGCCTACAAAAGAAACCTTTCTACAGATAAGTAAGCAGTATTTAGAACTGTGAAATTTTCCTAATTGTATTGGCTGTATTGATAGAAAGCATGTATAAATTAATGCTCCACCTCATTCTGGTACAATGTTTTACAATTACAAGAAATCCTATTCCAATGTTTTGCAAGCAGTATGTAATGCAAACTACAAGTTTATAATAATTGATGTCAGGGCATTCAGAAAGTAAAGTAATGGAGGCACATTAACAAGTTCGGAAATGTACCTTTTAATGAAAAGTAACAGGTTGAACATTCCAGCTAAGATGATTTTTTACCAGGAACTGACATTAAAATGCTTTTTGTTTTTCTAGCCGATGAAGCATATCCTCATTTAGTTTGTGTGTTAATGTTACAAAAGAGAAAACTTGAATGTTGAAACTGCTACTTTTAATTCATGGAACTCTAGTGACAGGAAAACCGTGGAATGTTTGTTCGGCATTTTGTATTCAAAGTGGCAAGTATTTTCTAAGAGCATTGAAACAAGTTCTATTACTGCTAACAAAATTATAAATACTAGAGGCTATAGGGAGGCGACGTGATAACAGAGTCTGACTGCTGAATGCCACTATAATTGTGTGTGATACATTTAAGTGCTATTTTACACACAATCGCATTAATTTTCCTAGAAACTGAAAAAGTGAAACTGCTCTCAGCCTCAAAATGAAACAGTAAAACCTTCAGATTTTTGTGTTTTAGGTTTGTAAACAATGTATGTATATTGCACTATAAAATATAAATGGGTCATTCCATCTTAATCCGAACCACGGTGGAGGCTTGGCATTCCCCACATTCACAAGATGTCTTGTCAGAGGTGAAGGAGGGGTTTGGTAATCAGTTAAATCTGTGCCGAGACCGAAGTTTTTTCCTTTAAAAAATATATGTTGTATGCATATTATTACTTATTAACTATGCAACCTTTGAAGATGGAATGCAAATGGGTTCAGGAGTTATGTTAGATTTAGTAAAACAGGAATTTTCATTTCCAAATATTTCCTTAAGTCACACAAGTTTGCTCCATTGTTCCTTGAAGTTAAATGACAAGAAAGTTAAAATGTTACCACCAGTGTCCATCATGTGTGCAAGTAACAAATCCATGTATTTAATCCATTTCTAGCTGTCCTTTGACATGTGTAATAGTTGCAAGTTTTGACTCCTCTGCTGAAGAATAAACCTTTGTTATCAGTTTCCCTTATTGCAATGGAATAACACAGTGAAGCTTCTGTACTCCAGGAATGTATCTAGAGTTTGCAAATCTCTCCTGCAAAAATATCTGTACAATTTCATATTCTTCTATTGTCACAAACATGAATGTAATTCCTTCCATGTTGTGACTTGCCCATTCATATAACTGTCTTGGTGTCATTATTTGCTATGCATAGGACTTTTTAAACAGGTTCTAGCAACAAAATTTCCCCCTACACCATCACAAGCATTTTTAACATGTGATGTGGCAAAGAAGTGCCACTCTGCTTTGCATCTAAAGTATTGGTGATGTAAACACAAATTTATAAAGTTCTTGCGATTTTTATACTGTGATGCTACTCCATATGAAAGATATGTGATTTTTTTTCAGTGGTGAAAAGAAGTGTTAAGGAATATGATTAGCTTTCTATGAAATGTATAAACTGCTGTTGTATCATGCTGAAGGCACTCTGAGATGCTCACAAAACTTGCATGTTTAACATTGTGTGGTTCTTCTGATGAGTTTAAATAATCAATAACAAATGGATGAATTGTGGATAGTGCGTTGTTCAAATGGAACCCTTGTACTGAGTCCTGAAGAACAAATGAGTAATTTTCTGAAAAGTCATAGACCACTAAATACTTAGCCTCTTGCAGAGATTTTTTCTTTTCAAAAAAGAAATTAGCTTGCTCTTTAGTGGTGAAAGAATGACTAAGAATAATTTTAAGTTTTTCAAATAAGGGAATCCAAGAATTCATCCACCGGTTTTGAAACGGTTTCCAAGATTGAATGGTTCACTGTGATCCACTGCTTGTATGTTATCATGTCAACAAAGTTACTGTCATAGATATTTTCAAACTTTTTGCATAATTCACTATACCCTAGACAATATTCATCGTTTCCGAAGTAGCACTTTGGTAAAGGCGGATTACAAATTACTCTGGATAAACAATCTTTGTAATCATAAATTGGCATATCTTCTTCTGCAGTCAGTTCCTTGATCCTGTACCCATTGATCATAAGCTTCACATTCTGGTGATGTGTACATACACACACATTGTGTGTACCACTTGATCCTAGGAATACACAGTTCTTAGGTTGTAGATCAGCAAATTTGGAGAATCCCACTGTAATTTCTGGATGATTATTTTTGAACAGCAGGTAAGCCTCTTTAAGAGTACATAGTAGGAGTCTTTTTTTAACATGAAACAAATTGAAACAAAGTCTTTTTTCCCCCAGGCATAATTCTGTTAACAGCATCATCACAATAAAATTGTTCAATAATGTTCACATTTTCTCTAGATAAGCTTTTTCCTGGTTTTGGATTAGGTGATGACATAACACCCCTTTCTTTCACAAGCTCTCTTGCCTTTCTTGCCATGTAATTTGTTATAGTACGTCTGGTACATAAAAAAAAGCTGCACTTTTTGATTGGAATATGCCACTTTCTGTGGTCATAAATGAGGTCATAAGAGACCTTTTCAGATAGGGAGCCACATTAAAATCCGTGCAGGACACCAAAATGGCGGCTATTTATGGACGCCATTTTGGAGTCCTAGAATTGGTTGTATCTCAGCTCCTAATGGTTCGATTTTAATTTTTCTTTTTTTATTTAAAAGCTCTTATTAAGTACATTAATTTACCATATTTACTTTTCTCTAAGCCTTAAAATTTTCTCGTAATTAAAAAAAATGATTTTAGTGTTCGTCTAGTTTTTTTATTTGTTTTTGTTTTGTGTGTGTGATTTCTCTTACATTTGTTTTCATTCGAATATAAAATTATATTCATATAAATCATTTAACATTCATTTTTGCAGATTAGACTGAATTGAATTATTCTCAAAATGACTTCAAGGCGCCTGCGGCTGGCAAATGTTGACTTTGAATCTCCACTTGAGCTTCGTGTTATAGATTGGACCAAATGTTGCATTTGTCAAGAATCTAGTGATGAAGGCTATATTTGCCCAGCCTTACACACTGAAAAAGCACTTGTTGGTGCTGGCTACAAGACGCTTTCGGAAAATTTAACAGAATTTCAGAATCTCGGTGCATTGCCCCCATGGTTTGGATGTACAAAAGTTAAATGAGGGTGAAGGTATAGAAGGAACATTAAAAAAATAAAGCAAAGTGGCATAAAAAGTGTGTACTTAACTTCAACAAAACAAGACTAGCCAGAACAAAGAAACGTAAACGTTCATCTTCTTTGCCAAATGACTCACATGAGAACAGTCCACAGACTTTATTAGAGCCAGATGAAAAAAACCCAAGGAATATGCGTTGTTCCACATCATTTATTAAAATGAAAGATGAAATGTGTTTTATATGCAATCAAAAGGGCACTACTCGAAAACCTCTATATAGAATTGCTTCCCTACAAGACGACAAACTTAAGAGATGTGTCGATATTACCAATAACACAAACCTTAAAGCATTCCTAGAGGGTGGCGATTTGGTTGCTAAGGAAGCAAAGTACCACTCGAAGTGCTATACAAACCTGAACAATTGTCTGAGAGCATCAATTGGGGTAAAAGAAGAAGAGGTCAACTCCATCTGCGAGAGTATGGCTTCCGTTGCACGCTTCATAAGAGAGAAAAACAAGGCCTCTGAATCTGATAATACTGAGATTGTATTAAAAATGGCTCACTTAAAGATTATATATGCAAACAGCCTTGAAAATATTCTGGTAATGAAAAGTAAAGACCTTCCAAACACACATACCACCCATTTATGCGAGAGAATTCTCGATCACTTCCCACAGTTCAAAGCTCAACTTTCAGGCAGAGATTACTTCCTTTATCGTAATGGTGCTAATATTTTTTAATATATTCATTCTGAAAACCTTGATGATGATGCTGTTGCATGTGAAAGCTTTATTAAGCAAATTAGAAAGATCATAACCCAGCACAAAGCTACGCTTGATGGTCATCTGAACGATGATCAACAAGCTGCAAGCGTTCCTCCGGCACTTCTCTCTTTAGTGTGTTCTTTACTTCATGGCTATGCTTCAGAAGAGAATGTGACTAAAGCAACTCAGCCTGCTTTGACTATCAGGCAATTAATAGTTTTCATCCACAGTGAAAACATTCCAAAAGGCAACATTATTCGTCATAAGAAAAGTCATGAACCACCAGTTCCATTATACGTGTGCCTGTCTATATTTGGAAGAACACGAAATAATACAATAATTGAAAGCATGCATAAAAGAGGCCTCTCAATATCACCAAACAGAATTATGGAGATAACAGCAAGTCTGGCTCACTTGGAGATTAAGAGAGCTCAAGAAGAAGGTGTCATTTGCCCCTCAAATTTGCTTCATGGTCTCTTTGTGATTGGTGCGTACGATAACATGGGTCATTACTACAGCAGTACAACTTCAGAATCACATTACCACGGAAAAGCAATTTCTATCTTTCAAATTCCCGGCGAAGGAGAAGTTGGTGAGCCTCGTAATTTCACCACAAGCATTTCTTGTGTCGATCAAAGTAACAGGAAAGTGACAGAGCTTCCAGACAGCTACAATGTTGTCAAGACTGTAACACTGCCTTCCAAGAAACCTCCTGTGCCAATAGCAAGCGAGATCACCTGTTCTCAGATGTCAACTTCTAAATTTGGATCCGAGTGGAAAACGGAACAGGAATGGCTAGACCATATTCTTAGCGACAGAAAAGATGGGCCCTTAGATCTTTCCTGGGCAGCGTTCTATGCTTCAAAGGTAGGCTCTTCATCATTTGAATTAACACGTAACTCTCTTTTACCTCTATTCAATGAAAGTTCTTCTTCGCCGTCAATGCTGAAGCACGGAATGGATCAAATAAGAAAAATTACAACGTTTTTAAATCCAAGACAAATTCCTGTCATATGTGTGGCTCAACCTCTATTTGCCTTGACTAAATCCATCCAGTGGAACTGGCTTGAATTTTATGGTGAATCCAAATTTGTAGCCATGTTTGCAGCGTTTCATATTGAGCAGGCCTTTCTGAAGAGGCTTGGCCAGTCTGTAGAAGTTTACTGTTTTGATTTACTACAAAGATGGAGAAGAATTCTCAGTCAATCATGTTAGAAAGCTTCTATTTACTTCAAAAAGTCGCAGTCTATCAAGCTTGCCCCCAACTAAAGAGGCATTAAGGCAGCATTGTCTCCGTTCAGCATACCAGGCAGGACAAGTCTGGGGTCGTGCCTGCTCAGTGATAGACAACGTTCCAGGACCAGAAGGATGGGAATGTACCAGAGCTGCAGGGGAGTGGGTGCCGGTCTGGTCTTCTCTGCCCTCGATTTGGGCAGCTTGTAGAGAATTGGTTAATTGCAGTTGCTCTGAATTCCGTACACGATGCTCCTGTTCAAAGGCTAAGGTTCCATGCACGCTGATTTGCAGGAACTGCACTGGATGTCAAAAATGCGACAATAAATACAATAAAAGGCATGTGCTTAGTTGAGAATTTCTAAATTTCAATATTTCCATCACTTTCAAGATCATTATATTTATTTTTGCATTTAGCGTCTTCTGTATGTAGACTCTTTTTCAAATACCAGGCGTCAAAAATACTTTTCTTTACTTGTTAACTTTTTAAGAGTTTATATGAAAATAATTACTTTGTTCCAGGTATGATTCGGAAGATGAGGAAGAGGATAGCTTGATTTAGAGACATTTAAGATGCTAAGAAGAAGTTAATTTGCAGGAGCATTCCTATTATTCAAACATTTTTGTAAACATTATGTTACTATCTTATTGTAATAGTAAAGTAAACGAAATATTGTAAACCAGTCGTTTCATTGGTCCAGTAATTTCTCAAGAAGTAGTTTATTAAAATAGATTTTCTTGGTATCAATGGAAAGATAAAATTATTCTCTCTCTTTTTTATATCACCTATAAAGGAGATATTATGGACAATAAAAAAGATAGTTAGCAATGAAATTTGTGAAAAAAGTGAAATCTTCATAAATTCTTAAATTGTGGAGAAACCTTAAAGTTTGGAGATAAATATATGATAACCAATTAATTTCTTATTAGCAAGAGCTTTCAAACAAAACAAAAAAAACTTAAATCGGAATATTAGAAGCTGAGATACCATGGAATTAAGAACACTAAAATTGCGGCTATAAATGGCCGCCATTTTGGTGTCCTGCACGGATTTTCAAGTGGCTCCCTATCTGAAAAGGTCTCTTTTTCCTTTACCTATGACTACAGAAAGTGGCATATTCCAATCAAAAAGTGCAGCTTTTTGGCTTTATTTGCTATGTACCAGACGTACTATTACTCCAAGCTCCTGCTGAATTTTAACTAAACTCCAACTTTTAGATAACACTGTTAGTATTTGGACCTTAATATTTCTATTTGATGTGGATGTAAACTTTTCTTTTAGCTGGGTTATCATCTCACTTTCAGCACTGACACTGACTGATATTGAAGATTCTTCACTTGGACTCACTTGTGTAAAAATTGTACTCTTAATAGTTGAATTCATTTTCTGCAGTTTCTTTGTACAGTAATTAGTTTATGAAAGACATTTCTTCTTAATTGGCGTACCGCCTAAAGTAACTAAGCTATCATTTAATGATTTAATAACTGTATGTTTAGTAAATGCTAGAACATCACAAAAGTAGGACTTTTCCTACTTTCCTAATGTAAAGTAGGAAAAGTGGGACAAAAATGAGCCCTGTAATATTACGCATCTTCACCAAGTAACTTACGGCACTTATCACAAATTTTAGCATTTTCATATAACTCTGGGAAGAGTTCTCTCATCCATGGTGTAACAGATCTAAGATTCTTTCTTACATTACCATGCCCTTTGCTACCCAATGGATTATAACACACACTAGAAAATTTACTCAGTTTTTTGTGTCACTTTTTAACACAAAAAAATAAGTTTTGTACTTAAGCCTGACAAAAACTAATTTATAAAAAATTAAACATCTATAAACACTAGGGATGTACAAAATATTCTATTTAAAAATTCAAATAGCAAGTTCTAATAAGAATGAATAGTAGGCCTAATTAGTGTTGTAAATCTCTTTTAAGAACTGGTGGCTGTAGACCTGTTATCCAAGTGGGTATGCGGGGATTATCTATGTGATGAGTTAAAAATAGCCTTGTCCTTTGCACTATATTAGAGGGAAGGGGAGGAATTCCAATGCCAAGCAATCACACACATATTTGCTACTCACCTAAGGGGAAAAGTGGAGGGGGAGTTTTAGCTGAAACATTGGGAGTCAGTGACTCATTGTCTTTGTGCTATCAACATTTATTTGTTATGTTCGGCTGATTTAGGGATATAGATTCTAAATACAATACCATCCTTTATGCTGCATGGAATGAGGGTTGGGGAGAGTGAGTAGCTTGTCAACACTTCAGCCGGTTGTTGGTTAGTCAGCATATGGTGTCACACCTTGTGTCAAAATAACATTTTAAGGGTTTAAAGCCTCGAGAATAATTAAGGTGTTTAATGCCTGGAGAACATTTAAGGTGTTTAAAGCATGGCGAACATTTAAGAGGTTTGAAATCTGGAGAACATTTAAGGGGTTTGAAGCCTGGATAACATTTAGGGGGTTTGAAGCCTGGAGAAAATTTAGGGGGTGTGATGTGATTATGTTTCAGTCCTGTTACTCCTTTGTTTGATATTCAGCAATTATAAGAATGCCGATTCAAATCCTGCCAACATATTTTGGTATATTTGATACTTGGATTCTCCATCTTACAGTCGTATACAACACTTTGTGTCTCGCTCAACGACTTTGTGGCCATGAATATGGTATCAAGTATACCGAAACATGTCAGAAGGATTTTAATTAGCATTCTTCTGATTGCTGATAATCAAACAAAGGAGTAACGAGACTGAAACATAATAATATTTGGATTTGATACTCAGCCTATAATTAAAAAATATTTTTTCAACTGTTAACAAGAACACTCAACTAATCTTCTTACCAATTTGAGAAATACTAAAACTTAAGTTTTCTAAAATGATTTAACTATTTAACATCAGTGATGAATTGAAACTTGGTTTTTATCCTTACTCTATTGTTCAACATTGTAATTATATTTTAATATATTGTTTGTGTATATTTAGACTTGTGGTCAACACATTTTATTTTTCAATTTTGTTGATGATGTTATTGCAATGTATGTGGATAACTTTATATATGACACTTTGTTGTGCGCTCTAAGTACAATTTAACTAGACATTTGAACATTAAAGCCTTCAATTTTAATCACCATTTTTTATAATATATATATAATTAATTATACTTTTCAATTTATTTACTGGGTAGGGCCTATAGCAATCCTGAGGTTTTATCTAAGTCTTAACCAAAAATAATATCACTCTTTACTTTAATCTATTTAGAATGTTTTCTAAAATGTTAAATTGTATAGGTTAATTATATTTTTTTTTAAAAACTACAATATTAATTTGGCTATCATTGGAAACTTGCTGTTGTGTGTATTGATAGTATCGGTAACCATATTATTTATTTAATTTTACAAAATGTAATATAACATAAAATGTTAAGAAGTTAAAACTCTTCGAGTATTATTCCCGAAAATAATTTGTATACATGTATTAGATGTAGAGTAAATAAACATATATTAATAATAATATTAGCACCACGTCTTACTACCCGTTCAGGTTATACGCTTTTTAAGTACTGATTACACTAATGGATTAGGAATTGGGAAGGTATAATTAGAGGAAGTGAACCCGCATTTGGTTCCCTGAGCATAATTATGTAAAATGTTTTATAAAATAACACTAGGCCTATAAATAAAGAATATTTTAGTCTAGTAGGCTTATGTTGGGATCATGATCAACTAAACTTTAACTTACTGTAACGTTCACTTAGAGTTAACTTAACTTAAGACAAAAGATGTGTGATCACGATTCACATAACTTAATGTAACAACTCGAGCCAAACATCTTCATTCTCGAGGATGATCTGTGATTTGTAGTAGTTGTACAGTGATGATCTGTGAATCCTTATAGTTTTCACTCGATACAATATATATTACAAAACTTTTTTGATAAATTTAGCTTTCCTATTTTAGTTTAATTAGTTTGTTTCAATGTCTGATCACTAGAATTTATGCTAAAGAGTAAACAATGGTCATAATACCAACAAATGAATTACTAAATAGCCCGGTTGACATCACTCACATAATGAATGGCTGGCTAGATCATGTGATATCCTTCAAGTAATGTTCACTTAAAGTAAAAGACCTCCCAGGACATCTCTTACATTAAGTTAACTGCATCGTGATCGCTCCCATTTAAACACACGAAGAGATCCTTTACATTAAGTTAACGTCAAGTTGATAGTGATCCCAGCATTACTTACTTCCTATCTGGAGTAAATGACCTAGGATTAAACAAAGAGTTTTCCCATATTTTAGTTTATACTTAAAATAATATATTAATGGGTTTAATAATAAGGTATCCCTAAAAACGCAAGCAAAGATCTAAGTAAATATGACTAACATATGGTAGGTAGGTCCAGCCGGTATTTTGTTTATAGTCCTATACATTATCTGAAAACCCTTGGTATACTAATATCTCTCATATATATATAATATATAATATATGTATATATATATATATATAATATATGTATATATATAATATATATATATATGTATATATAAATATAAAAATTGTTAAAATTCTCTTACTTGGGTTCCTTTACCAGATCCAGGGGGGCCTAGTAAAACTGCCTTTATTCCCTTTTGCTGCGAATCTTCCTTGGGCAGGTCGACCTCTTTGAAGAAGGGATTTGCTAGAGGAGGCATTAATGCAAATTGGGCTCTAAAGATGTTTGAAAGAAAATAAAATGAATACTGATAAGATTCTTGAACTCACAAATTAAAATATTACGAGAATGCTAAAAAAAACTTTAAAAAAATAATAGTCTACTGATATCACAAAGGTAGTAACTAGGATAAATACGTTTGATAATTATAATCACATTATATTGCAGAGCTCACTTCATGGATCAAATAACAAGATCACTCTGATTATATTGTACAAAGTTAAAACTAAATTAAGAGTGTTAAAGACACTCGAGCATCAGGCTGCACAGATCATATTACTCTAGAGAAAGACAAGGATACTCCAGGCTAAAAATGTTGTGGGTAGTTTCTTTTGCATCACTAGCGCTAAGAGACGGTACTAACTCCTTTTGATTGTCGATCAATCAGGTGTGTTTGATCTTTTGTAAAGTTGATTCCTTGCCCTCGAGTAATTGATTCTTTACTCTCAATTTAATTCACTCCTCGATTATTTTACTAGCGATTTCAGAAAGCTTGAAATATCTTGTCACTGACAGTGATAGAAATAAAAACATAACGTTAATACAGTACAGGAAAATTTAATTGTTTATGGGAAATGATTTGTTGGTAATTAGTACTAGGAAAAGGTTGAAACCAACGCTTGCAAATCTGGGTCACAAACTAGTTGTATTTTGTTAAAATTAAAGAACATAGTGATTCGTATTAACTCAATCTATGGTGATTAATGAATTATCTGCTCTAAATCAATTAATTAATTAATTAGCTTCGAGCACATTCCTATAAGCTAATTAACTTTTGTGTTACAAAAATAAATAATTGATACATGGCAAGAAAATTGAATAAGTACTCATTTTACCCCTTTACAAATGGAAAATCCCAATGTTAAGATACCAGTGAACTAATATTTATATTAGTTTAAATACATTTTTGTGTAGATTTTAGTTCCTCGTTTGAAGTCTTTAATCAGTTGTATTCGTGATTTTAATGGTGCCCTTTGACCTTCTATTTCAGTCAAATAATTTCTTCTCTTTTGTGACTCATCCAGTTAGCCTTGCCTAACCTAAAATGTTTATTGTTCTCATTACACTGTTGTCCCTTGTAATTTACTTATTGTAAACTTAAAATACGCATGTGTGTTACTGTTATGAGTGTCACATTTGAATGATTATGTATTGTGTCATGCCTGAAATTTTACAGCTCAAATTATTTGAGGTTGAGGCAGATAACTGGGGGTCCTACAAATAAAGTTTGCCCAGGGCCCCACTGCCGCTGAGAGCAGCCCTAAAGGCCTACATTACAGTAACTAGTGTCACAGTGCTGGACACACATTGTCTGCACCAAATGAAAAAAAATATATTTTGTCCCCTAGTAGCAACTCTTAAAAATAAAATAATCCTGCTGATAGTATGCTTACATTTGCACTTCACTAAGTTTGTGGTTTGCATATTTTGTGATTCACCCTCCCCCAAACACCAGAAAAAGTAGTGAGGTTTCCTCAGAAATGCTGCCAACAAGTGTATTTAGTTTTAATACAATCACTGGTTTTCGAACGATTAACTAAAATAATCAAATTAGATGTAGGCCTATTGAATCAACAGTTTGTAGAAGATTCCATGGGCGCAGTGCAGAATATGGTGCAGGGTTCCAATATTTCCCCAGAACATAAAATATTCATACAAAATTTTCCCGAAAACCACAGTGCACAAAATAAAACTACATTGCACATCTTATGGAGGCCGGGGGGATTAAGGATTATTACTACAAATTGGAAATCAAGACTGTATTTAAAGGCACATTTTATTTCCTTATTATCATCATCATCGACTCCGGACTGTGTTTCAAGGCACTCACCCCACCCCTCTCATTGTCCCAAATCTCCCCCGAACCTAGTTCGTGCGTTAGGACATATTCTGCACACCTGAAAGACTCAATCGTTATTACTGAGGAAAGAAAATAAGTGTGTCCACCTCTGCAGTCAACTGGGCTCCAATGTATAGCTTGCTTTTCTTACAAAGGACCTTCTGGAAGCCCCTGGGTTCTCGAAATTACTTTCAGGTTAGAGGGTAAAACACTAAAAAACACTTTATTTTGCTAATTGTCTACTTAATCCAACAATGTTTTCCACTGCCATTAGTTCTTCTCTTCAAGGAAAACACTTAAAAGTGCTCCGGTTTGTTGAGAAAATATTTGCGGTAGGGCCACGCTCATTCAAAGTGTCCCTAAAGTTGCAGATTGGAAAAAAAGTACAGAAATAAAGCATACATTGTGTGTAAGGGCACACACATTATTTAAATCACTACCCTTGGTTACCAAAAAAATAATTTAAATAGCCTAAAGTGACATTTAGTCATACATTTTCTTTTCTGCCACCGAACCTTGCAAAATTACGTTCAGGCTACAATTTTTATTGATAGCACCTCCAAAATAAATTTCTGGGTACGCCACTGCAGGTTAGTGTAGTCAGATCAAGCAACATTTATTTATATGAATTGTTGGATCAATCGTGGGAAGATTGAATCAATGCACTCAATCTTTTGACTGGATCGATACGCTTCTTGATCTCAATCGATCAAGAGAATCAGTTCAAAGCCCATGAAGAGAATCTCCCTAGGAGAAACATTTTCTGCACTACTACTGATCTGAAGAGAATTGTCTTCAAGTCAGATAAATTATTTGGATTGAATTTGATACACGATGACACCCTCAAGCCCTGTCCATTAAAAATAGGCCGTTTCTGGGGACACGGAACGTGGCAGCAGTTATTTTCTATATCATATTGGCTGCTGACACGGTGTTTTTTTAACTGACCAATGACGATAGAGCATTCGCCTTTTCAATCAATAAGAAACCGCTTTTCATTTTTGGCTCATGGATATTAGTAACGTGTTGCTAAAGGCAGGCACTATGCGATCATTCATAATACGGTAATCCCCTGTCCTTTTTATAACAATAAAATGTTATTTAAGTAGTTTTTAAAGTATTGTGTTTGTTATAGTGAGATGATTTTTATATAATAAGTTTAAAGTGTAGAGGTTTTGATTAGTACTATCTAAATAGTTTTTATAAATACCGTATTGTGTTTGTTGTAGCGAGGGGCTCAATTTTATTCAAAGAATTGTAATTTATTTATCTTTGTAATAACTTGTTTAGTTTGAAATAAATTGAAATTGGAGTAACTCTAGGCTTGTTCCATATTGTGTTTGTTGTAGTGAGAAGCTTAGGTGCTATTTAAAATAATAAAATATAGAGGTTTTGGCAAGATAAGTGGTTATATAAGTACCTATTATACCTATATTGCAAAACTTATTTTAGGGCCTAGTTCTCAGAGTAAGGTATTTTATTCTAAGAAATATCATTTATTTATCTTTGTAATAGCTTGTTTAGTTAAGGAGAAAACCCAAGCCATTTTTTTTTAGCTCAATTAGTTTAAGAGTAGATCTAGGCTAGTGTAGTTACAAATATTTATTTATTTTAAGAATAGTTCTAAGCTGGTATAATAACGTTTTTAGTTTAAGAGTATATCGAAACCAGTGAATCTTTCAATCATGACTTTGATTTTAGGAGATTCCATGTTGAAGTATCTAACTCGGCATTTTGACTTCAATGTCACAATGATTTCCTTCCCTGGGTGCTGTGTTGGCGACTTGATTTATGTTGCGGACGAGGTTGTCCCATACTTTGAGTGTGTCATTTTACATGTTGGGAGAAACAATCTCAAGTGGTCGTTGAGCAACACATTGAGGTATTTTGACAAGTTGTTGTCAAAATCATATGTCAACCCAGAGGAATATGTTAGTGTTTCCTCTATGAGAGGAATCAAGAGTTATCGTTGTGTGACATGCTCGAGTTAAACCAAAGAACTGGTGAGCTAAACACATTTCTTGAGATGATTTGTAATGCAAGATGTGCTAAATTCTGCAATTGGTGGATTGATTATCAGGTAAGCCTCCTGATTTAAATTGATGTTAGCATCTTTCTAAGAAAAAGTAATTAGCCTAACTACTTAATGTCTTAGTTACATCCGTTTGAAACAATGTCTATATCATATAGTGTCAAAACATGTTTAAAATATCATGCTTGTTTAGGCCTAACCTCATAACCAACAGTATGAGTGCCCAATAGTGTGGCGCACGAATACATTTATTAAAGCCCTTCTTTGTGCCAGTGTAGTTGGCGTCATGTAACACTCATGTCGAACTTTTACCGTGTGCGTTCTGTTAAATAAGAACAGTGCGTTCCAAACTTCAAACTAAGTGTTTAATAGGTTATGGGCCCAGACACCCAACAATTGCGTAAATATCCACGTAATATTTCGTAAAAAGTGTCCGTCGGGTAATTCACAAATCCGTTTTGTGAATTCACGTTCGCGTTAGGAAGCAACGTGGTTCGCCATTTATTTATCGTTAGGTTCGCGCGATCAGCAAACATCGTGTGTTTGAGGTTATATAATCCGCGAGACCAAAATAGAAATAATGGCCGAAAAGTTTGACGTAGCACACGTAAATAAGTTCGACGGTAATAATTATCACCAATGGAAATTTCAAATGAAATGTGCCCTAAGGGCAAAAGGAGTCTTTGATGTTGCAAAAGGCGCCATAGAAAAGCCGGCAATAGACAAAGTGAAGGAACTAGAAAAGTGGAACAAAGACGACGCAATTGCTATGTTTACACTCACTACAGCTATGGAACTATCACAGATCACATTAGTTGAAAATTGTGATTCGTCCAAAGAAATGCTAGAGAAATTAGACTCTATCTTTGAGCAGAAATCAGAAATGAACAAAATGCTAGTCCACGAACGCTTTCATCAGTACAAGATGGACGCCAACGACTCCATTGCTCAGCATATTGCCAAGATAGAAAATCTCGCGCGACATGTGAGAGAGACTGGTGAAACACTCAGTAATGTTACTATAATGACCAAAATTCTTGGTAGTCTACCTCCCAAATTTAGAAACTTCAGACAAGCTTGGCTTTCACTAGACGAGGCTAGACAGACAATCCCAAATATGACGGCACGCCTGTTGGATGAAGAGGCTAGTCTCACATCAACTGAACAATCGGAAAGTGCATTTTTATCTTCAACAAATTTGAAAAGCGATTTTAAAAGTTCTAATAATTCTCAAAAGTCCAATCAAAAACAAAGGAATAGATCAGGAAAACCAAGGGTAACTTGCTATAATTGCCAAAGAAAAGGACATTACGCAAGTGACTGTCGTGCACCTAAGAAACCCCGAGAAAACGGACAGCAAAACACTCACAGTGACCGTTCTCAACAGGGTCATTTTTCAGCATTCAGTGCAGAGCAGCAGGATGTTATACTAAAGTCAGCAATCGCCACCGAAGATAATTGGACATTGGACAGCGGTGCTTCTGCACATATGACTAATCGTCGTGATTATTTTTCTAAATTTGAAGAGACTGTAGACAATACGAGTGTCGTGCTTGGAAACAACCAAGGTCTTTCTGTGAAGGGAAGAGGAAGCATTAAAATAAAGAAATTCATCAGAGGTAATTGGTATGACTCCATCATCACAAATGTGTTGTATATTCCTGAACTAAGAAAAAGTCTTTTCTCTGAAGGTGTGATAACTGAAAAAGGGATGAAGATCCTTAAGGAAGATAGATATGCAGAAATTTACGAAAACGGGGAGCTAGTAGCAAGCGCGGTCCGTGAAACCAACAATCTGTATCGAATGTTATTCCGCACAGTGATCCCACATCAAGAAGTAGGCCTAAATTTCACCGCAAGTGGAAGTCTAAAATTGTGGCACGAGAGACTCGGACACATAAATAAGAGAACTCTGCGTGAAATGGTCACCAAAGGCTTGGTCGAAGGTGTAAATATTAATGACCTTGAAGATTTCTTCTGTGAGTCGTGTCAGTATGGTAAACAGCACAGGTTACCATTTTCGCCCTCAAAGCATGCCAAGGCCAAACCAGGCGAACTCATTTACAGTGACGTGTGTGGTCCAATGTCAACACCATCAGTTCAGGGTGCTAAATATTTTGTATTATTTAAGGATGACTGTTCAGGCTATCGTGTTGTATTTTTCATCAAGCACAAAGCGGATGTTGTTGTGTGTTTCAAAGATTTTGCAAACATGATAAAGAATAAATATGAATATTCTATTAAGACCCTACATACTGACAATGGGACAGAATACTGTAATCAGGAAATGAAAGAGTATATGTCAAAACATGGAATTGAGTTTGAAACAACGGCACCTTATACTCCTGAGCAAAATGGTAGAGCCGAACGTGACATGAGAACCATAATGGAAAGTGCGCGTTCAATGTTATATGCAAAGGATATGCCAACATATTTATGGGCAGAGGCAGTAAACACAGCTGTTTATATTCTAAACAGGACTCCAACCTCTCAAGCACCAAACTCGACACCCTATGAAATATGGAGTGGAAAAAGGCCTGTAATGTCACATTTAAGAATCTTTGGAAGTGAGGCATACATGCATGTACCAAAGGAACTGCGAAACAAACTGGCGCCAAAGAGCAAGAAACTCATCCTTGTGGGATATGATAGAAACTCAACCAACTATCGTTTGCTGGATCAAAGTACACAGAAAATTACAGTCTCAAGAAATGTGATTTTCAATGAAAATTCAAGTAGTTTCATTCCTAAAAGAAACACTGTAGTCCCAGTAGTGATAGAAAACACACATTCTGTTCAAAGAATTCAGCAGGAGGACGCAGGCCCTCAACATTCCGAACAGAACGACGAAGAACCCAGGCACATTAAAGCAAATTACGAGCTGCGACCAAGAGATGTCATCAGGCCTCCCAAACGCTATGAAGCTAACCTAGTGGAAATAGATGTACCTCAGACCTATGAGGAAGCAATGAAGAGTCCTGATGCAGGGCAGTGGACTGAAGCAATCAAAGAAGAACTGGAAGCGCTGGAAAAGAACAACACTTGGGTGCTAGTATCACTACCTCCTGGTAAAAATCCAATAGGTTCAAAATGGGTTTTCAAAGTAAAACGCACCGGAGACGGAAACATTTCACGATATAAATCAAGACTGTGCGCTAAAGGTTTTGCACAGAAAGAAGGGGTCGACTATAATGACACATACTCTCCCACAACACGGTATGACTCTATACGAGTCCTACTCGCTATCGCAGCTCAACAAAACTATGAGATAATGCAGTTTGATGTGAAAACAGCATTTTTATATGGTGAACTCAAAGAAGATATCTACATGCTTCCACCAGATGGAATCAATATAGACCAAAACCTTGTCTGCAAATTAAGAAAGTCACTATATGGCCTCAAACAATCATCGCGTTGCTGGAACGAAAAGTTTGATGGTTTCCTGAAAATGTTTGGATTCTGCCAAAGTACTGCAGATAAATGTGTTTATCGAGGGGATTTCAATAAATCGAAGGTTCTGCTTGCGTTATATGTTGATGACGGGCTGATCATGGCTGATAACAAAATGGCACTACAACTCGTACTCGATAAACTGAAGACAACCTTCGAAGTCACAATCGGTGAACCAAATTACTTTGTGGGTCTGGAAATAAAACGAAATAATGTGAACGGATCAATATTTCTACATCAAGCCAACTATATCAAACAAATAATCAAGAGATTCAATCTTGAAGACTCCAAGCCAATCAGTGTGCCTGCTGATCCACACACTCACTTGAGTTCAAACATAGGGGAAAATGAAGAAATAAAAGTACCCTATCGAGAAGCTGTTGGCAGCTTAATGTTTGCTGCAATAGTCAGTCGGCCAGACATTATGTACGCAGTTGGAAACGTGAGTAGATATTTGGCAAACTATGGACCAAGTCATTGGAATGCAGTCAAACGCATCTTAAAATATCTAAAAGACACATCCAGCTATGGCATTGAATTTACAAGGAGTGAGAATCCACCCCCATTAATTGGCTTCTCGGACTCTGACTTCGCAAACGATTTGGACACCCGACGCTCCACAACTGGATACCTCTTTCAATTGAGTAATGGTCCTATAACATGGGCTAGTCAACGTCAACAAACCGTTTCCCTTTCCACTACCGAAGCTGAGTACATTGCTGCATCAACTGCGGCCAAAGAAGTCATCTGGCTTAGACATCTTCTACTTGACATTGGGGAAACAGTGGGAGAGGCCACAGTTCTAGTGGTTGATAATCAGAGTGCAATGCGCCTTGTGCGAAACCCAGAGTTCCACAAGAGAACCAAACACATAGACATACGCTACCACTTCATACGTGAGAAATATGAGAACGGTGAGATTGACATCAAGCATGTACCCTCTGATGACCAGTTAGCAGATATATTAACCAAACCTCTTCCACGTGATCGTTTTCAGACACTCCGCGGTGCAATTGGAATGACAAGACTTGAGAGCTGATAAATGCTTCTCATTGACATTGATATGTATATAAAGCTGTTTATCATTTTTGTTTTGTTTTTGAAGCTAATTAGTAACTATAGTTAAATAAGCCATATTTCTAACCATTTGCAAGACTGTAAACAAGCATTCATTTAGTGGGAGTGTCAAAACATGTTTAAAATATCATGCTTGTTTAGGCCTAACCTCAAAACCAACAATATGAGTGCCCAATAGTGTGGCGCACGAATACATTCATTAAAGCCCTTCTATGTGTCAGTGTGGTTGGCGTCATGTAACACTCATGTCGAACCTTTACAGTGTGCGTTCTGCTAAATAAGAACAGTGCGTTTCAAACTTCCAACTAAGTGTTTAATATATAGCAAATTAAGAATCGATACCTATAGGTCTACTAAAGTAAACCAACTTGGTCTACCATATAATTTAATATTTACATTCAATTTCAATTCTTGACACACCCGAATTGTGTTACTAAACAAGAACAAAAAGATCCAGTCTTAAAACTATAGGCCAGAACTTGTATTTGGCAGAATGTTGACACATGAACTAGCCTCCCATGTGGTGACATATATCCTCACCAGGGCTGTTATAATCTTACCTATTATATTGAGTGGATTAATGACAAACAAATTAATACATCCCAACACTTGCTTGAAGATTGTTTTAAATATTTCAGGTTTTCAGGATATAACACTTTCATACACATTAGATTTTCAGCCATGTTCTTTATCGATAGTTCGAATTTTACACTGAGGTTCTTTTCCACATCGGTTGGTTGTTTCTAATATAGGTTGTGCTGAAGGTACTGTAAATGTAAGATTCCTTATTTAACACTCTTATGCTTGAAATAGCAGTCCACGGTGGTGTTATGTAGTCAGCCAGAAGGCTGTGAGTTTTGTTATTCGTTGCTCTCTTTTTTTAATTTCCGCTTCCGGGACTCTCAAACATGTAATGGTGGCGCTAGGCTGAAGCAGGTTCTAATGTCATATTATATCTATTACCATCATGTGTAATTCTTTCTCTTACGAATAACTTACGCAATCCAATACTATAGTAAGGTTACAACAACTGGCGACGAGTGATATTTTATTTTATTTCAAGAACCCAGAGTTTATTTTGTGTGTAGTATCGTGCGTAGCTCTCGTGTGGGCAATTTTCGTACGCCAAGAGTTTCAACATGCCTAAGTTTTACACTTTTGACTCTCGTCTTGAGGATATCAAGTGATATTTTGCCAGGTTTGAAAATTTCTGCACCACTGAAACAATTGCAGCTGACGTAAGAGTTGCTTGGCTCCTGAGATGCATTGGCCCAGTCGCCTATCAGGTGTTAACAGATCTCTGCTCACCGGTCGCGCCGAGAACCAAGACTTTCGCCCAACTAAAGACTCTCCTCGAAACTCACTATGCTTCCACAATATCAGTGTACGAAGATCGTTCTGCCTTTAATTCTCGCAAACAGCGTGCGGGAGAGTACTACGCGGCCTTCAGCCTATCTTTACGTCATCTTGCCGCCACTTGTAGCGTCGGAACTTTTCTGGATGATGCCCTTAAGTCGCAGTTTTATCACAACATCTCGTTGGACATGGTTCACGGCAAAATCAGAAATGAAGAGGGTAACTTCGTCTGCTACGCGATCCCTGGACCAGCCAATGCACCGGCCAATGCCAGCGAAAAACCTAATCTCATCAACGCGGTTCGCACATATCAACAGAAGAACAGGAAATTCAAGAAAAAGTTCCAATCTAGTTAAGGACCAAAACCTCAGCTCTGGTCAGGACCCAATCATCAGCCGTCTCAAAGTGCGTTATGTGCAGGTTGTGGTGGGCCTCATGCTAGGCCTAATAGTCCCTTCAAAAATGCGCAATGTCATGACTGTTATTTTAGAGGACATATTGCTAAGGTTTGTCCTAGGGTCAAGAATTCCTCTCAGCATCAAGGAGGTGTCCATCAAATTCAGGAGGACATACCTTCAGTGTCTGTCCAAGCTACTACAGCTTGCGACTTGTACGTGGTCAACAGTAGTCAGGCACCAGCTTGCAGCTGTGTTCAGTTGGAAGTCAATGGTGTACCTCTCACCATGTAAGTTGATACAGCGGCCAGCGCTAGTATTATTGGTGAGCCAGTGTACCTTGCACATTTCAAACTCTTTCCTCTGGAGAGTACCATTCCACTTCGTGGTTTCACTGAGCATGAACTAGATCTTTTGGGGGAAACCCCTGTTAGAATTTATTATCAGGAGTGTCTGCTTTGTTACCCCTACTAGTGGTCCGGGGTTCCTTCCCCTCCCAATTGGGCATATCTTGGATTAGCCATATTCATCTGGATTGGAATACTATCTTTCCCATCAAATATGTTCGGCAAGTACAAGGTGATGTGGTGGGCTTGCTCAGGAATAAATATCCCTCAGTCTTCAAAGAGGTACCAGGTGACATTAATGGTGTGGAATTTAATGTATATTTGAAAGAGGAAGCCATTCCGGTATTCTATGGCCCTCGTGTCATTCCTATTCCTTTGAGGAATGCTGCAAAGAAGGCCCTTGAGGAAATGGAATCAAGCGGTTTTATCCAGAAAACCAATAGTCACACCTTGTAATTGTTCCCCGGGCCCACAAATCTGCACGGGTGTGTGGAGATTTCAGCGTGACAGTAAATCCTCAGTTAAATCTTGAGCACTATCCTTTACCGTTATAGAAGACTTGTCTACTGTTCAAGGTTCTGTTTTCAGTGTACTCGATCTCGCCCAGGCTTACCAACAGCTAAAGTTGGGACCATATTCTCAGGAGATTTTGACATTGAGCACTCCGTATGGACCATACAAGTGCCTTCGCCTTCCATATGGTTTGGCTCCAGCCATCTTTCAAATCGTCATTAGTCAGGTATTGGCAGGTATTGATTGTTTTATTTATTTAGATGACATATTAGTGTCAGGTAACACCTCTGAGGAATGCCTAAGTAAAGTTGAAGTTATTCTACAAAGGTTTGTGGAATATAATATCACTGTTAAACTGGAAAAGTGTCATTTCCTAAAGCCAAGGGTTAGGTTTTTGGGTCACATTTTGGATGCCCAAGGACTGCATCCAGATCAGGATCGTATCCAGGCTCTCCTTCAAGACAAAGAGCTTTCATCAAAATCAGAACTTCACTCGTTCATTGGGTTTGTAATCTTTTACCCAAAGTTCATCCCCAAGATGTCCACTATGCTTCGTCAGTTGTATGCCTTGCTCAAGCAGGATGTGAATTGGGAGTGGGGATCTGAGCAACAAAGGGATTATAATCAGTGTCTTCAGGAATTAAATGGATATCAGGTGCTTATTCCATACTCTACTGGCTTGCCACTTAGAATGACCAGTGATGCCTCTCAGTATGTTGCGGGTTCTGGCAACTCCCACATCTGCCATCGCTTTCGCATCTAAGACCTTCTCTAATACTGAAAAAACTACCCCTAGCATGAGCGTGAGAATGCAGATATATATTTTGGACCTACGAAATTTAGTAAATACCTGTTTAGCCGACCTTTTGAGCTATGCACTTAAAATGCAGCGTTGGTGTCTATTTTTGGGCCTAAAGCTAAAATGCGACCTCTCACTGCTCTTGACTTACAACGTTGGGCCATCCTGTTGTCAGCCTTCCAGTGTAAGATCACATTTCGAAAATCTGAACTGATACCTAATGCTGAATTTCTTAGTCGAAATCCTCTCCCCGATCAGACTGAGGGGGAGTCTGATATCTACAAGATCTCTTTGGTGTTCCTGGGATCTCTCACTGTGGTCCAGGTGGCCACCAAGACCAGCAAGGATCCCATATTGAGTCGAGTGCTCACATATATCCTCAATGGTTGGCCTGATGTTGTGCCTGATGAAGGTCTTCACCCTTTTCATCAGCGAGCCCTGGAATTGTCGGCAGGATCTGATTATTTATTGTGTTTGTCTAGGATCATAGTCCCGTCAGCACTTCGTCCCGAAGTCCTGGAGCTCCTTCATGAGCTTCATACTGGCTCTAGTCACATGAAGAACCTAGCACGTGGTTTTGTGTGGTGGCCAGGTCTCGATAACGAATTTGAAGCTAGGGTAGACAGGTGTGGTGTTTGCCAATCACTCCAGTCAACTGCTCCTCACGAATCACTGATTCCTTGGTCCTGGCCTACTAGAAGGTGGCAAATGATTTATATTGATTTTTCTGAATTTAAAGTTAAGACTCTACTCATTACTGTAGATGGTCATTCTAAATGGCTCAAGGTCTGCATCATGCACGAAGGCACCTCGGAAGATCATACTTGTGAAGCTCTGCACTCAATGTTTGCAGCCTGGGGGCTGCCCGTGGAGGTTGTTTTTGACAACGGTCCACCGTTCTCATCAGCTACATTTGCTAATTTTCTGTCTAACAATTGAATTGTACACACCCCTTATCCTGTTTACCACCCGCAATCTAACGGTTTGGTGGAGATGGTCGGTAAGACCACCAAGACAGCTATTATGAAACAGTTGTTTGATGTCTCTACTTAATCCAGAACACTTCAGCATAAAGTAGACACCTTTCTTATAGAATATCGTAACACGCCTCACACCTTAACTAAGGTGACACAAGCTGAAGTATTTCTGGGCCGAAAGCCCCGCATAAAGCTTTCACTTCTCCACCAGTCCATGGTTCTTAAGCAAAGAGTGAAGGAGGCTCAGGCAAAATTCACTGCTTCACAATCTTTCTAGGTCACACATTTCTCCCCAGGTGACCTAGTATGGGTGCGCTATGTCACTCATCGCAATCTCAAGGTGGTTCCAGGTAAAATTAAGCATAGTCTCTAAACTGTTTCATATCTAGTTATTGTTGGTGGACGCTCCAAACAAATTTAAACATCCCATATGCGCCTCCGGGATCCCAAGGCTGTTCCAGTTGAGTTGTCATGGGAGATGGTCAAGCAGGCCATTCCAGCACCTAAGCCTACCCTTAAATCTGATGAACCTACACCAGGCCCTCTAATTCAGCCACCTCCAGTTGCTGATCGCTCCCTCCCAGCATCTCCAGCTCCGGAGCCCTCCACGGATACTACTCCAGAGGCCCTTCGTCAGGCTCCCAGCGTGATGGCTCCAATAACACCCATTTGAGACCTACTGCAGCATCTCTGAGAGTGTCTGCCCCCCGAGCAGCCTCGTCAAACTCATCGCCCGGGGCCACCCCAGTAACAACTAGCTCTAGACGTCAGGTCATCAAACCCCAATGCCCGGACTTTGTCTATGTTTCGCATTAGTCAGAACTTTGATTGTGTTACTTTCTCGCTCACTGTACTTGCTTGAAATCAAGACTATTAAAGGTACTAAGGACTTATTGTTACTATTTTACTTTATATGCAAGCACCGGCAATCAATGATAAGCTAATTATTCGTGGGAGAGTGTTATGTAGTCAGCCAGAAGGCTGTGAGTTTTGTTGTTTTTTGCTCTCTTTTTTCATCCCCGTTCACGGGACTCTCAACCATGTAATGGCGGCGCTAGGCTGAAGCATGTTCTAATGGCATATTATATCTATTACCATCATGTGTAATTCTTTCTCTTACAAATAAATTACTCAGTCCAAATCTATAGTAAGGTTACAACAGGTGGTAACATTCTCCGCTTTAAAGGTAATAAATTGACAGTGAAAGTAAGTGTTCTTCAAGAACAGAAAGATTGCAATTATTGTGGATTATTTGTTTTAGCAAATGCATTTGTGTAATGTGCTGGCATAAACATGACTGGTTTGGAAACATTTTGATCAATTTGTAATGAGGAAAAACTTGATTTATTGTTTAGAAACTTCTAAAATTCCACATTTTCCTGTCATATAAATAAGACCTAAAACAATTCTATCAAAATATTTTGAATATGACCTTTACATGATAATGCAAATAGCTCCTAATTTTTATCGGCATCAAAGAGTGCTATCTCCATGCTGAGCACAAGATTATATTCAAAGTTGCTCAGCGGGGAAAATATGGGAGGGAGGTATTTGAAGTGCAATGATGTCATTTTGCACAAATGATAACGTTGGGCTTTTATCTACGCCTGCGCAAAACGTCGAAAGAGCGACAGTTTGGGGGGTGGGGGGTGGGAGGTAACATGATTGCACAGAGCAAATTTTTCTCTGAGTCCTAGCGCCTGCGCATCACTCGCCACTCTGTGAAACAGGACCGGATCACGACGCACTCCGGGTCTTCCTTCTTGTTTAACTTGAGTGGTGGACAGTCATGTTTGTTGATGTGAGCGGAGGATGTAAACAAGGTGCCGTTATCCCAGTAGAACGGGGTAAGTGTGTGTACTTTTGTAGGTGGAGGAGGATAGGTAGCGTAGAGTTTTGTGGCCACGGTACAACTAAATGCTTAAGATATTTTTTATACTGAAACTTGGTTTTTATATGTTTTAAACACTATTTCACGGCAGTGTTTACATCACAGAAGCAAAATAGGTTCACGAGGGAAGTAACATTAGAAGGAGAACAACTGAAGGAAGTGAAAAGTTTCAAGTACCTGGAAAGTGTGGAAAGAGGAGGAAACTAGAGGGAAATTAGGGAAAGGGGGAGACGAGCAGAGGCATTTTACAAGAAGCTCAGAAGCCTGATATAGAGTAGAAATGTGTCGCAGAAGTGCAAATGGGTGATGTACCGGACATATTATGTTCCGATATCGCAGTTTGTATCAGAAACCTGGGTAATGAAGGAAAGAGATAAGAGCAGGATACAGGCATGTAAAATTAAATTTTTGAGGAGTAGAGTGACAAGAATAAACAGGGTGAGGAATGAAAGGGTGGTGAGAAAGTCAAGGAGGAACCCCTTCAGAATAGGATTGAGAAGGTGAGATTAAGGTGGTGTGGACATGTTGGTGGATGCTCGAAATGGAAGTGGCAGGAAGGAGGCTAAGAGGAAGACCCAGAGAGAGGTGTATTAGCCAGGTTTGTAAGAAAGGATTAAATGAAGAGGCTTATGCAGTGACAGGAAACTGTTGAAGATGGTAGGCCAATATTTAAGCTTGTTTCTAATAAAACGAAATTAGTCTTATTTTCAATAATTAATTAATTATTTTAAAATAATTCCCAACTGAACTTTGTTATATTTTATCCCACCTTTCCCTCTATATGGGAAGCTATAGGAAACAAATGCGGGGATCTTAATGGTTGTAGAAGAATGAGATTTGTCTGGATGGCTAGCTTACATTGTGACTCACTTGGTTTCTAAAGTCATGGAGATCAGCTGTTTAGTGCTCCAAATTTTCTTTATTAGTATATAAATCTGTCCACTTTTTGTCTTTGGACCTCCACATATTTTTTTGTGAAAATAAAACCAACTTTGTAGCAATTATGGAGAATACACATGAAAGTGCTGAAGTGTCTTCAAATAAGTGAGAAAAGTGATCAGAGCCGGAAAAAAAGTGAATTAAGGTGACCATAGTGTGCCTGAAAGTGACTATAAAGTGAGCTTCATTAACTTGGAGTATCACTTTTGAATTTTCAACTTTTTTCAATGAAAAAGTTCTATACTCGTTTTTTACCTCTATCAGTTTTGAGTAATTGACATATCAAATTGGCCACTCCAAGTTAATGCTGAAGTTTTAACTTGGAGTGGCCACTTTGATGTAATTACTCGAAATGGGTGGGGTATGAAAATTTAACTAAGGATTTATCAATGTTTATGGTGAGACAAACTCTAAAAAAACACTTCTACAGACGCACGAATAAAAAGGTTGCACCTAACGATGATCGATGGCGCTGAAGCGTAGACTATAGATGTACACAGCTATACATAACTATAAAATGTCATTTATTTATGATGTGTTACTCGTAATTTTACTGAGATAAGTATTCTATAATTTCACATCACCAATCCTTTTGCCTAAAATAATATAATTTATCAAATCGTAAGAAAATTACGTAAGACCGGAAAGGGGAGAGGGGGGAATGAAAAATCTAAAATCCCTTAAGTAGGGAGATTTGGGAGGAAGGAGGGTCAAAATATTGAAAAAATTCCTTGCGTAATTTATGGACAGCCACCTATTGGTTTTATAAAAATATATTTCAAGTGAAGGTTTTTTAATTTTAATTTTGTTACAACCTTACAATAATGAGATATTTCGTGTCTCAAATACTTGCAAAGATATGATTAAAAGTGGAAATATCTGCTTATGTAAATTACACTTAAAATTATGTTTATGGGATGATTAGAACGCCTATTTGTTTATAATGATAAACAATGCTGAGATATGAAATTTAATAAAAATCTTTACAGTGGATTGATTTCAAGATAGCTTGTTTTCTCTCTTTTATACCTTTAGTAAACTTCCCTCAATTTTAGGGTAAGATATATAGCTCCAAGAACTTCTCCAGGGGACCTTATATAAACCATGTATACTAAGTTTTAGCCTGATCAGTAAAATGGTGTCAGCTCTAGGCCGAGATGTAGAAACACAGGCAGACGGCATGGAAAAAAAACTTTCTGTTTAGGGGGGTTGACAGTTATCAAAATTTGGATTTTTTTTTACGAGCAAAGTACTTTTCTAATCAAGGTGTCGAGAGAAAGTAAAAATTGTCTATTTATGTAAAGATTAGCACAAATCATAGTCTTATACGCTTCAATGGTGCAAGCCCATCTCTAGACATTCTTTCAACTAAGGGTTCAATAACACTATGGAGTAAAATAATCATAATTTAAGGAGCAAAAAGTAGTAAATATTACATTGGCCACTTATGTAAGTTTCTGAGTCAATTCAGTCATAATATCCCCATATTTGAATATTCTATTTATATTTAACCTATCCATTTTAGTTATAGTCTTATGAAGTGTTTAATTAAATACCGGTACATATTTGGTCTTTTACACACTTTGACAAGTGTTTTATTGAAATATACCTCTTATCAAAACCTATTATTTAGAAGCCAAAGTTGTTAACCTAAATCTTAAACCAAACAGCTTTTTTTGTTCTTGTAAAACAATCACTACTATTCAACATTAAAACTACTTATAAATCCTTAAATTATTTCAACGTTTCAAAATGGAACACCCTAAAAATATTAATTTTGCGACAAGAGTCTAGATTCATAGAAATATGTCAAAACAGTTAATTTATTACATTTCTTTGGGATCAAGTTCAGCTCAAAGTCATAAGTACTCAACTTTACAAAGTTCACTCAATGGGATGAGATTATTGGTGTAATAAGTTCCATATTTTCTGCGTCGGTTTCCCTAAAGATTAAATATTCTCCTTTGCTGTCCACAGCAAGTGATTGTGGATTTTAACTTTATAAGGTTGCTTTGTTCAAAATAGCTTGTGCTTTTTGCATTGTTTAAGCCAATGAGGGTATATTATGCTTATTTCTTCAATGACTTTCCTAACATTATATGTACAAAACCTTATTTGTGTTGCACATAAGGAAAGTGCTCAATAAATGTTTCTATTACTAACCGGGCTGCATCCATGTACTCACACAAAATACAATAATTTAACTTTAGTGTTTACTACGTAATTTCAAATAGCAGAAACCTTTAGAACTATTTAAAACCATCCCATATTTTTGTTTTAACTTTAATTACTAGATAGTGGGAATTTTAATTTACACCGGGAAAATATCAGTTTTTAAATTAATTAAAGTATAAATTAATGATTTTAAATACATAGCATCAAATATCTATTATAGACCTGCATTAGTGGCCATGAGGTATGGTATCTAGCCTTCCTCTATCAAATAGTCATGCTTTGATAGGGTAACAATTTGTGGGCTTGTTTTTTACAGTTCAATATAAGATATCACATATTAAAAACACACTTTATAATTAAAATTTAAACTATTTAAATGGTCATAACCTTCACCCTCATTTTGGTGAAAACAATATTAAAAAATATATAACCACTTCTTAAATAAATTGGTATTTCTAGACGTCTGCAATTTTCCTCAGTGCTCCTTAACAAATAATTGCAGTCGACAGCCAGTCCCTTAGTTAAAAAAACAAATGGCCCATTGTGTTTAAAATTTTCTTTGTAGGGTAAGCCCCTCATATAGGACTTGTCTCCCCCGACGTTCCCTGAACACTGGGATTTTGTATTCGGAGAGGTGTGTTTGAAATGGTTTCAGTTCAGTTAGCCCACCACCTTTCTAAATTTTCACACGGGCATCCCGGCATAGTTCCTCTGCTTTGAGTTTTTGAATGGGACGACCAATTTTGATTTGTTTAAAGGTGTTCACTTCCATGCATCCTGGATCTCTTTTATTGTCACATATAACTTTGGCTACAACCCATGCACGGGCAAGGCAAAGTGTGTCGCCATTTTGAATCGTAATGATTCCTTGGTTGTTACAGCCAGTTGTGTAAGTGGGGGAGAGTTTATCACATTTATAATTACCCCTCCCGCGAAGCTTTTTAAAGAGGTGTAACTTGATATACAAGGGTGACAAAGTGAGGAACGATGCATTGCTTTGTAACACTTGTTCTACATTAGAGAGCTCAGCCTGCACGTCAAGCTGATCTGCACGAGTAGTGGTATTGACCGCTCATCACACCTCCTTACTGGCTGGATTTGGTCACGTGACCACGCCTCCTCGCACTCTGATTGGCTGTTGGTTTTCCCCCGCCCCTCTCGTCCTCCTAAGCCCCTCCTCCCC
>CABFOW010002071.1:69048-115831 GCA_902141385.1 Timema californicum | reverse complement strand
ATCTGAAAGTAGAATAGTTACTAAACTCGTGTTTGCTGTTACAGGCCTAGTTAAGAGAATGTTCATTTATTATACACAACACTTTGATTATGTTATTTCTGTGAATTTTTCTTTTCTTTGAAAAGTCAGTTTTTCTTCCAATACATTATCTATCTTATCCAGTAAAATAATATTCCTTAGTTGTAGTTTTACTATCTTCATCTGAAGAAACACAATCTTGTTCAGACTCACTATTATGGTCAATTTGAAATAAAATGTCTTCATTTTCATCAGAATCAGCTCTATCAATATATTCTTCGTCATCTGACAGTTCCTGCAATATTTTACCGAATCCTTCGGGAGACATCCTTCTAAATAAATAAAAATGTATTTGAATTTTTGTATTTATTATATTTTGCCATTTCTAAGACCAATTGGTTATAACAGAGTAGTAAATAAAACTGAATTATTTTTAGGAGACAAACATGATGTAAATTCAATAATTAAATATTATATAACCTTGAAAGGAATCGAACACAAGCTTCTTAGCTCTATTAAAAATAAAAAACAAAAATACCCAACAAATAGTTATAGTAAGATTTGCATAGAAATTTATTCATTTATGAAAAATCAATTAGATAAATATATAAATCTTACGTGACTTGAGCGGGCTCGTGGGGTATGCAATACCCCAGTAATACACTCTTTCAAATAAATTCAATTTCCAGACGCAATAATTGATTTCACCGTACACTTGAAGCGTTTATTACCATAAAAGCTACTAGTTCAAGAATAAAGCAAGACTGTACACTATTAAAATAAATGAGTGAACTCACCAGTGCCCCATTTTCGCAGTGACGCCTCCCTAGTTTACTCCCCGCACAAGCATAACATGCCACAATAAACTTAACGGACTGACTAAGCGCATGAAAAGGTGTAATCCAGATGGACATTTCACTCTTGTCAGGATACTGTCCTTGGACACATATAGGTGTCCAGGATGCTATAAGGTACTAAATTCTATTTCGGCTATTGTAATTTGAAATTCCTTTTCGGCAAATTAATGTTAAAATTCAAACTTTACAAATTTATAGAAAATTACGTAGGGTTTTCACGTAGTCCTTCAATCTTTTTTATATGTTATGGCCAATAATGTTTATCTTTAAATTAGACCTTTTAGTCACGAATTCGCGTGATATTAATATAAACAAGACGCCATATTTTGTTGGAATCAAAGTTCCATTATTTCTCTTGTAATGGTTAAATATTATATGGCGCGTGACGTCATATTTTTGCGAGGTTGGTCTTGTATGGTCATGAGTATTATGTTAATAACTTATAGCCCGTCCAGCATGAAACTGTCTTTTATTTATTCAGTAATATTTTTCACTATTTGTTACGGGTAATCTTAGTATAAAATTTATGTAGTATTTATTGACAACCCATGATTGTGTTGGAACTATCGTTTGGGATCCTTTCTGAAGCCGATGTGGCGAGATTTAGGTTTAGTCATATAAGGACGCTTGGTCCACTATTATATATATTTATATACAAATATTAATACTTGGAGTGTATTACACGTTCGTTAAATTCAATCTTTGTGGGAGTCATTGATGACTCGAGAAACTGATTGTTAACCAAGTTCAGATTGATTGCTATGACCCGTAACTATTATTTTGTTATAATATTTATATTGATATATATTTTGTATTGTTCAATATTTAATCTCTCCTTTTCTTATATAAATAAAATATCTGATATTTACAAATTATATTTCCTACGTTTGGTATTTATTTGTTATATCCTTCTCTATAGACGTAATGTATATACATATTTAATTAAATAGTTACAGAGTGGGTTCGAGGAAGCAGAAAACAAATAGACCTGTGTATGGTCTATTTACTTTGTGATCGTCCTATCAGCTCCTCTGCAATTATTATCTCTTTTTCTTTTTTTTTATTCTTAGTTAATGTTATTGTTGTGCACTGGCCTTTATTTGTTGGTGAATAAGGGCGGTGTAACACACTTACCATACCGACTGATAGTCAAGGTCACACCGAAGGAATATATAAAGCAACATGTCCACCAGGCGCCTGGTAGTGCTACCACACACTAAAAAGAACCAAATTGGGGTATTTTATACCCCAGCGCACCCGCTCGAGGGGTAGATTTGCAGTTGAAACTAGTATACGTGACCTTACAAGATGACTCATTAACAGATGAGATGGTTAAAATGCGAGTCCTGGGAGAGGTGTGTTGCGATATTCTAGAATTGCCAGCCAACCTTCTTCTTTACTCTTTTTGAGAATTCGCTTACCTATATCAACCCCCATTTTAGCTAATCCACTGGACTGTGGATAATGAGGGCTTAATTTTCTGAATTCAAAATCGTAGTCCTGGGAAAAAGTACGACATTAATATGAATTAAATGGCGTGTTATCCGCTATTATCGCCCTGGGAATTCCATGTGTGCTAAAAATTATTTTGAGAACATCTATTATGTCACGAGATTGCTTAGTTGGCAATGGTACTACCTCCAGCCACTTATAAAAATAGTCAACCACAATAAGATAGTACTGACACTCAAATTCAAGAACATCAGCATTAAGTTTTGAAATGATAGTTTAGGCATAGGGTGGGGTATAAGTGGCTCCCTCTTAATAGATACACGGAATTTTTCACACATCCTACAATCAGTTACATAGTTTTCTACATCACTAGACATACTAGACCAAAAAATAACTTTCTAGCTCTGACTTTAGACTTTTCCACACCTAAGTGAACCTCATGAAGTAATGAAAGCATTCTAATCCTTTGTTTTCTTGGCAGAACAATTCTTTCATTTAAGAACAAAAGTCCATCTTCCACATGAAGATCACTCTGCAGGGGCACATAAAGGTGACATTGATCTGGAACATGGTCACGTATTTGAGGCCAACCTGCTTGCATAAAGTTTATGACAATATTAAGCACAGGATTTGCTAGAGTTGTTGTTCTAAATTCTGTTTTACCGGCCTCACTCATCGGAATGTGCCTACTTACACTATGTACTATTTCACTGAGTCCGGGGTCATCAGGAACTACACCAGGTATGTATGATCATGACAGCAGATCTGCGATATACTTTGTTTTTCCGAGTATATATACTGAACATTGAGTCAGGAGATTAAGCTTCAGTCTTTGAAGGCGAGTAAAAACTATTGGCGAGAATTGTTAAATAATATAATATCAATAATACTGTATAACAGCTAATATATAACAGTCCAACTCAGTACAAGGCGGAACCTCACATAACCACAGGGCGCTATCATCACATCTCCCCTCTAAAGATTGAGACGGTCTACGAGTTTCCTGGACCATTTACTTCTTCGAGCGGGAGTGGATGAATAATGGGAGAAAAGCCATAAAACTTTGGTTACTTCACTTGCCACCTTTGAAGGTGATGGAGGAACTGATAGAATTGAATCTCTTCTTGGAGATGATGAGCTGCTATTTTCCAACTCATCTAACTTGCTGGACCCAAGGACAATTTTCTTTAAGAGGCTGGAGAAACTTCTGGCTCCTTCTAAATTGTCTGTCTTGTGTTTAGATTATATACGACAGCGGTGTATCATGTTTCTTCACAATAGTACCTTCCTGGTTCCAGTTAGGGATATAGATTTTTGTTCCAGGGTTCAAATTTGTGAAGGGCCTAACACCATGGTGACGATCATAGTTTTCTTATTGTTTTGACTGTCTGTGTTCTTCTCTGTGGAATAGCTGATCCAAATTAACTTATGAGGAAACTAGGTTACTTGGCAATGTTGGTATAAGTCTCCTAAGTATTCTAACCATCAAGAGCTCATAAGGGCTGTAGCCAGATTCTAGAGGTGTGGAGCGCAGCATAAGTAAGGATCTGTATGGGTCTTTACTCTTTTCAAATATGATTTTTAAAATTCTTTACTCTAGACTTTATAAAGCCGTTCTTCGTGAGTACTTAGGGCTGGATGTAACAAGCTTAAAATTATAATCTTTGTCAAATTGGAAAAAAAAATTATATTGTTATGGATCCATTGTTAGCCATGCCTGGCTAGAATAGATCAAAGATGATTTATGACACGGCTAGTAGTAAGATGCTCCAGCAAAGCCATTTCTGGATATCTGGAGTAGTAGTCAGCAAAAAGGAGATACCAGTTACCTTTTAACTTCAAAAGATCCATGCCAATTTTTGCCAAGGCCACTCAGGAAACCAAGTAGGCATTAAGGGTTCTGATCAATTTATCCTAAATTTGGCACAGTTTTCACAATTCTCAACTCTATTATTTCCTTCCACATGCAATTAGGAATAATTAGTCTATTACCTTTTAGTATAAGGCAATTTTGTTAAGATATTTCGTTTCTATACTGCCAATGTGGTAGGCACATGTCCAGTATTTTTGGCTTTAGAGGCCATCTGTCTTGGCATGAGATGGATACTTTTCTCATCCTTGTGTAGATTCTGAACAATTTCTGCCAGCTTATCATCAGACGCAGGAGGACCTCAGGCAACCTCTTTAACATAGGCCATTACTTATTCAGCTAGTTCCTCTTCCCCATCAAGTAGTGGCTGTGAATTACGGTAAAGAGCATCAGAAACTAGTAGATTTTTTACCAGCTACATGAACAATCTCAAATTAATACCTCAGCAATCGAAGTCTAGTTTTTTTGTGACCTTGGGGTTATAGAATCTAGATCTTTGATGGTGAAAATAAGAACTAAAGGGTTATGATCAGTCTCTTTTGTTATATGAATGCCTGTAATAAAATCATAAAAGCGTTCACATGCCCAAGCGAGAGCCAGTCCCTCCTTTTCAATTTGTGCCCACTTTTAGAAGCGTAACTAACAGGTCTTAGAGATCCCTCATCTTAGTGTTGTATTAAAACTGCACCAAAGCCATATTATGATGCATCATCTGACAAAATAATGTCATTATTGCACTTATATAAAGCAAGACTAGGTTGCTTTGCTATGGCAAACTTTATGTTTTCAAATGCTTGAGCCTTTGGACAATCACCCAACCACTCAACGTTTGAGCGGAGCTCATTAAGAAGTTGTGATAAGGTAGACAGATTTGGGATGAACTTGGCCAGAAATGTTACAAGACACAAAAGTCCCTTTGGCCCAGTTATATTAGTAGGAGGTTTCGGTTTAAGAATAGAATAAACTTTCTTTGGGTCCGGAGAAACACCCTTCGCAGATACGATATGCCCAAGAAAGTTTATTTAAGTTTGCCTAAACGAACACTTTTCCTCATTTAAAGTCCAACCTGCTTCTTACAGCCGATAAAAGACCTTATAAAGCCGTGAGTCATGTTCCGCAATAATTGTCCCATATACTATATAATCACAGGTTATACAACTTCCTCCAATTCTTCTAAATGCGCAATGAACTCCTTCTGGAAAACATCCAGAGCAGGGTATATTCCATAAGGTAGCTTAAGAAACCTCTACCTTCTATAAGTTGTGGCTAGAGCTTTGGAATAATCTGTGAGGGTAACCTGCCAGAATTCTGAGTTGGTATCTAGTTTTGAGAATGCCTTTGCCCCTTCTAGTTGACCTAGGAAATAATCAAGTACCGGCATAAGGAAAAGATATATTTTATATGTTGATTTAATTTAGTCAGGTTAACATACAACCTTGGGGATCCATTGGCTTTTAGAACTATAACCATGGGAGCACAGCAATCTGATGGCTCATCGACTGTTTCTATGATTTATTTACGGACCATCCTATCCCATTAGTTTTTAAGAACCTTATTTAAAGGTAAAGGAACACGCCGGGGAACACTGATAGCATGTGGTACAGCTCCCTCTGTAGGTGATATGTGGTATGGTTCTCGAATTTTTCCTAGTCCTGTATATAGGTGTTTATCATGCAAATAATCAGTTTCTGTATAGGCAAGGCCAACAAATTGACCATATTCATCTAGCTCGTCCTCTGTGTCAACAGCATCAACTGATCTAAATCTACAATATTTTATATAATACCCTTTATATTGACACTGATAACTAATAGCACTCCTCGCAAGTCATTTGGATCTAAGGTGTTCAGTATTACTCCCACACCAAAAACATGATTTTCTAGTTTTACTTTTATCTTAGTTATAAAAAGTGTTCCGACTATAACCAAGAAATTTTCCTCTTTTAAAAAAAAAGTTTATTTGTGGCATTAACCTTGTCAGCTGCAACATGACTAGCTTCTTTTAAAGTTTAATGCTATTTTCACTGGATTGGGTTGTATCGCAGAATTAACAGCTAATTTTGTAGCATTTATTGGAAATATATGCTCCAAGAAAAGACTCTAAATTCAAGAAACTCACCAAAAGTCCCCCACTGTGCTGCGCCGACTGACTGTTTACCACACGCAAGAATAATGGCGTCCTTCCTCCACAAAAATATTGTTCGTCTGAACGCGGAATAAACATTGAGCGAGTAAAATGCTCTATCCCTCGTGGCGGGGTGCGAATGGGTGTGTGGCGAGCATGCGCCGTAAGAGTGTAATGCATCGAGAATGTTCATTTTAGCTCTACGCAGGTACATTTTTATCCCCTCCCTCCCATCATGTGTCTTGTTTTCCTATGTTTGTAGTCACCCCTTATCCCCCTCTCTGAGTTGGTATAATTGTATATATACTTGTGTTGTCCGTGATGTTTTTCACTTCTCTCGGCAGGGCCGTCCCCTTGGACATACCTTGGGTTTCGAGGTACGAATAAACCTTTTCGACAGTTATAATTTGAAAATGCTAGAAGCGTCGTATCCGGCTTATAAATATGTCAGATGTAGAATCTTTACGTAATATTCAAAATGTCAAGTTTAGAATCTTTTGAAGTATAAATATGTCAGATGTAGAATCTTTACGTAATATTCAAAATGTCAAGTTTGAATCTTTACAGAATATTTGAAGTATAAATATGTTAGATGTAGGATCTTTACGTAATATTCAAAATGTCAAGTTTAGAATCTTTACAAAATATTTGAAGTATAAATATGTCACATGTAGGATCTTTGCGTAATATTCAAAATGTCAAGTTAGAATCTTTACAGAATATTTAAAGTGTAAATTTGTCGTATGTTTTAGGACTTAGAAGGTATCAAATGCTGTACCTTCGCATAAAGTTTATATTGTAAACATGGTTGATCGTTAAGACTCCGAAAATATTCCAAGAATACCGAACATAATATCCGTTTGTCTTACTTTAATTATATAGTTTATAGATCACTTGGACTTAGTAAGTTCGAACCTTTTGTTGCGAATATGTCTTTTATTTGTTAGACTTAACATTTTCTAGCGTCTTTGTGGAAGTCATGAACTATTCTAATCTTGGAATATTTAAAAATTACCTTGAGTCAAATTCAATAGACGAGTGTTTATCTAAATTGCCCATCAGTCAAATGGGAGTTTTTCCATGTTGTCAACACAGAGTATCTAGTAATTGTATCATTGACTCCTTTTAACCATTTGGCCTATATGGCAAAACTTTAATGTTATTACTCGGAAGGAGTAATTTTGTTTTATACGACCAGATTTTGTATGGTAATATTTTCCGTAATTTAACTCATTGGCCTTGCGGGCCTGTAGAGTCCATTGTTCTTTTTTTTATACTGTCGTATACAAATAGCTTCACTAAATTAGTATACTATTCCTATTGTACAAATAACTCACTTTCTATTTTATGTATTCTGTCCAAATTTATTAGTCAATATCAATAAAACTACACCATGTTATTTTTGACATATTTCTTCATAATTTAGTTTCCTGCTTTGGTCATCCTTTTTGGTGTTCAAAACACTAATGTTTTTGGAGTACGAGTTCAAGGACATTATAAGTAAACTGGCAGTGTTTACTTTTCCCTTGCATTTCTCACCGCCCTCTGCAAATTTACTACATTTATTATTTTGGTTTATTTTTCTTATTGTGCGCCAGCCTTAGTCTTCGAGGAAGAGTAAGGGCGGTGGTACAATTTCAGAATTAATTTGGCATCTAATATTAGTTTAAATGAAAGATTGTTATCTATAATACCAATTACGACTTTATCCATAATGGCTTCGTCATAAAAAGTTACAGGAAAGTTGCAGTCTTGAGCAACAGTATGAAAATCTGTAATATAACAACTTACTGACTCGCCCTCTTGCTAGAATCTAGTACGGAACCGTGCTCGTTCAAAGATTATGTTTTTGGTGTTAATAAATGGCTGTCAATTTTCTGAAGGACTGTATCAAATTTTCTTTGATCGGCTGATGATAGCTTGAACGATAGAAAAATAGTTTAAGTTTAATGCGGTTCAGATGTGTTTCAGTTATGATGAAGGAGGAAGAATAAGATCAGGTAAATTCTTTGCTTTATTTGTGTCCATCAAATAAAGCAAAGAATTTACCTGATCTTCTTCTTCCTCCTTCATCATAACTGAAACATCAATGTCGATTAGAAATCAAAAGGGTCTGGAGCCAGTATTTGATACACAAGAGCCGACATATTGGAACTGGTCACCTTAGTTATAACTTAAATACGTTGCAATATCCGACCACTGTCTCCATGTGATATTATGGTGAGAATTTTTAATAATATAATATCAATAATACCGTATAACAGCTAATAGTATAGCAGTCTAACTCATTACAGGGCGAAGTGTATTCTCTTATTCTGTTAAACATGTTGCAGACATAAAACATTACAATTTATACATTAGCCACAGATGACATGTACTTGAGTAACGCCTCTGACTCCTAACTTTGTCCTGAATAAAGAGAGTAGCCACAGGGCACTATCATCACACTCTAAGATCAAAATTAAAACACATAATAATTATGTATGCCTAACTTTTGAGTACATATAATACTATTATTCATGAGAAGAGAGTAAAATACAGACTGGACTATGGCAGCATGGTTCAAAAACCAATTAAATAAGGTAGTTTAAAACTTAATTACATTTGTTTGAATGATAATTTTTTTAGATGTCTAACGTTCAATTACTATTTAGTTTATAGGCTTGTAGGACGTATATTATACTAGCCACATCAACTTATTTGAAAAAAAAAGTAACTAGTTACGAACTTTGCTATGCTTTCCACATTTTTTACTAGCACGTTTATTTCATTTAACTTATCACATATTGATATAGCTCATACTTATATTTTATCATATTAGCGAATAATGTCAAATTGCAACTTTGCCTTGTATGTGAGGAAGCAAGACAGAGATACCCAAAAGGTTTCTTCATTCAATTGTATAAAGACATCATCTCGAAAATTTCAGCCACAGATGTTCATACAGTTATATTATGTATTTCAATGCTGGTATTATTATTATTATTATTATTATTATTATTATTATTATGTGTCTGATCTACCGATAAAACTTTCTGTTAAATTGATCTGTGGGTAAAGTCTAAGATAAGACGAATCAGACTAAACAAGTATTTCTTTATTTATGGTTAATCTTTGTGATATTTGTGATAGTATAGTTTGACTTTATTAATCATTGTTTTTTCATTAATTTTCAATATCCAGATAACACAATTTTTTAATCAAAATGGGTGAATTTTCTCTACTAGGACTACAGCGAAGATGTCGCTTGTGTGCAGGCGATAGTTCCTTAAGCTTAAATATTTTCGGCGAGGAAGGCACTAATTTGAATTTAGGGTTCAAAATAAGTACTTATTTGTCATTAAACGTGAGTAAATACGTTTTATATAAGTTAATTTGAATATATTTAATAAGTAATAACCATAATGACATTTGGAAGTGTTTAACCATCCTTTGAAAATAGCCTAGTTTATGTGGCTGCATCCTAAACCCTCATCTACAGAGACTGAAAGCTTCACATCCTTATAGTACTTAAAAGTGGAAATCACGTCCACACAGTCCGCAGGTATCCATAATCACGTGACTTGCCAACCCATGAGAAAGTTGGAAACAACGTCTATTTAAACTTTGAAAAAAAATCTAGAGGTAGGCGCAAGCAGATGATATCACAGATGAACATTTACTAACACAAGTAACTACACAACATATTTTAATAAAACGTCCAGGATAGGCTACATTTGAAAGGAGGTTAAGTGTGCTCAGAAATATTCTAGTTAACATCAGCTTGTTAGTGTCATTGCTAAGATAATGCCATTGGTGCTTTCATTTCAATGCGTGCACACACTTACTTTGCTGTGATTGGTGTCCATAGCAGTCCGTATCAACTAGTCTTTAGAAAGCTCAAGTTAAATCAACTTCTATGTAGTGATTAAGATCAAGAAACTAATGATAAGGACTCTTTTAGACAGCGCAATAGCCAATGTTAGTGTAGAGTCGATCTCTTACAGAGTACTACGCATGTTACAGATAGGGGGCCTATATAGTCTATAGGTGAGGCTTAATGATCCATATAGCCTAGTTTAGGTATGCCTCGCCATTACCCTTGTCGGTTATTTATGCAAGGACTTTGACGAGTGTAGATCCATCCAAAATGTTGTAAAGGTTGTAATGTATCCCTACCATGGCCTTTAGACGGAAGCAACACACCATCACCTCCTTGATGTACTATGATTTTTTTTTCTATTGTGTGATCTGAGGGTGGGATTCTTTTTCTTCTTCTTTGTCAAATTATGATATATGTATATTCTTTTCTAGCACCTATACACACAATAAGATTCTGAAGTTATTGATTAATTAACAAAAAAATGTGATGTAAAAATTATAAATTGCTATAAAAAATCATAGAAAAATCAACTTATTGGTATTTCTGAGCATGGGTCCTATAGTTAAACAATTTATTCATTCACACATAAAATGCTAGGCAAAGCTCGGTAGATTTTATTTGTTCATAGATGAAAGGTTGAGTTAAGGTAGGTTTGATTTTTTAGTGAAAACATTAATATTTTGCATTTAATAAATATTAAATGTCATAAGATTTTCCATGCAGTTGAGATGTTTGGCGATCTGCTCATGTGTGGTGAAGTTGAGATATGTGTGACAATCTGCTTCAGGTTGTTTTGTTAGAGAATGTTCAAAGTATTTTTTTTAAAGATAGTTAAACAATACCTTTCAATCACTTAACAATGTAGGTCTACTAAACTAAAGAATGCTCTAGTGCTTATATATTACACTTAATGTGTATTAATTATCGGCAATATATAAAATCACCATTGGGTGATAATCTAAGGTGTCCTAACTGTTCTACAAATATTTTGTTAGTACAAGGAATGATTTGTTGCATACAATGTTACTGCATATGGCAGAATGTTACCCAACCAATGAGGTGAGTATTAGAATATTTTTTTTTACAGTTTAGAATTTTTTGATAAGGTTTGTTTTATTATAGGCTTAATCTGAAATATATGAATCTTATTGCATGTATAGGTGCTAGAAAACAGATTTCTAATATATGTCATAATATTATGATAAAAACTTTATTTGTAAAAATTCAATCAATAATAATATAAATAACTTAATTTATAATTATCTGCGAGTTAATTTAGCAACAAATTAAAATTTACTCAACAAAGACGAGGATCACGATCACCTTAATGTTCATTAAACTCTATGTCTAGATAATGTTAACTCAATGTTTATGTAACATAAAGGTTCTCTTCGTATTTTTAAATCTTTCACGATACACTTAACGTTCACCCAATGTAAGAGATGTCCGAGGAAAAACTTTCATGTAACTTCAACATTAGCGAAGATTTATGTCAACACGGGTTTTAGGTACTTAATTTGTTTATCCCATGGAAACAATTTCTTCAATATAACTTTGTGTGCATCTTGTAAACACTAAAATGTCGTCGTAACCTCTAATTACACTTTTTTTTTGTTTCTACAACACTCTTATAGGCTTATTTCAAGTATAGGGCATCCATTGTTTGAAGGATGGTATCTGGCAGCTAGCAGAAGGTTCTTTATTGCAAAAATTTACAGAAAGTACACCCGCACTGGTGGCCACATGGTCTAACACACTATTCTTGCAGTAGACTAGATTGCTAATGACAGGAAGATTGAAGTTTGAATCTCAGTCAGGTGTACTGAGGTGGGTTTTTCATTTTTGTGCAAATGCGGGTACACTTCCTATGAATATAAGTTTATCCCTAAAATCATTAGCCTAATTAGTAAATAAGCGTTTGACCCGAACAGGTAGTAAGCACAAACTGACTGAAAGTGACACCTAAACAATACATGATCCCTTAGGACCCCATGATGAAACTTACCCCCCCCCCCCCATAAGTCTGTGTGTGATTTCTTTCAAAAGATTTTATAATTAGGTTTTTGAGAAATTCAAGGTCAAATATTGTATGATTTGACTCTGATGTTAAAAACTGTTCAAAACTATGTTACGTATCATATGAACACTTATCAAATAATCCACAAAATTTTATTTCCTAGCCTTCTATCTCATTTCTAGCTTGAGTAATAATTTATTGTGTAACAGTGAAACATGACAAATTGTTTTAGATTTCTAAGAGCCATAACTTAAAAACCACTGTAGATAAACATTTGGAAAATTTTCATTTTTTACTCTCTCATTGTGTGAGCCATATTTGAAAAAATCATGTAGGGTAAGGGTTTTTCAATGGATTACTTGACACAATTGCAGTAAAGCCTTTTTACTGTCTCAGCCATACCATTCGCGAATGGGAATGAATGTTAAGGTTTCAGATGACTGTCCAAGAAGTATGGGAGATACACAAATGCCCCATGGCAAATGTTCAATTGAATATCAAGGATTTGAGGTGCTTTGCTCTGGGAGCCATTTTTGGGCACAAATCAAAGGAAGTGAATGTTAACCACTATTTGGGATAGATATTCACAAAAAAAATGTGTGAGATACTTAGAAGGCCTATTTGTATAGATTTCATGACATGAATGTAGACTAATATTTAGCTTAAACATTTGACCACATTCACAAATAGTCTGAGACCTGCTTGGAGAATTTTTTTATTGGAGCTGCACCTGCACATTCTTCAAAGTTCTGGAAAACTTATCTAATTTGGAAATAGGAAAACTGTATTTTTATTTTGTTTTTGATTAAGTATTCATAATTGTTGTAGATAGTAAATAACTGGTTTAGAAACACAAGAGCATTTACTGATTATAAGAAAAGCATAAATGAAGTTTAGTACAAGAATTACTACTCAACATAAATGTTATTTTGACATAAATTATGTTGGGCTCATTCTAGAAAGTGCTTCATAAAAAAGTCATTCATTCTTTGGTATGTTTTTTAAACATTGCAATTATTTGCTTTTGTGATTGATTTTGAGTCTTTTGTTTCTCAGGAGCTTTAAGTACTTATTTTTTTGGCTTCAGAGATGCCTTGTTCGAACATTGGTGTAGGTGTAGTTTCTCTAGTTGCTACTGTTTCTTCTAATACTCATACACTTTCCATGCATATTTCAACGTTTACATAGAGTCATTGCTAAATATTGGCAAACTTTATTTGATATTTGACGGATCCACTAGACACTTGGACAATTCAATTTGAATTGGATTTACGTGGTTCCTCAATCTGCTTTGAATGTCTTATATTAATGTGTTGCTAATATTTGATTAAATTTTTTTAAGTCTGGGAGTTTTATAATATCTTGAACAGTGAAAATATTTGCTTCACTGCTACTGGAATTCTAATCAGCAGTATACCTCAGGCTCTCTAGTATATAAACTTCATGGAGTTCCATCTTGATTTAACATCCAACCAAAGTTATATTTCTTTCTTGAATGGCATTTTTACTTTATTTTGCAGAATGTCACATTTAATTGAAATTGAGGAATTTCATAGCATTTCTAATTATATTTTGACCATCACAAAGTCTGAATCATCTTATTGTGAAGATAGTTGTTTGTCCTATTATTTTAATCATCTTCACCTTGACCTTCACTATCTGTAGGCTTATGTTCAGCATTTTCCTCTCCTTTTTTTTAACATCTTGTCTTCTGAATCAGGTTATACACTTATCTACTAATTATACTAATGGGTTTAAGAGTTAGGAAGGCTACATTTATAGGAAGTGTACTTGCACTTACATGGATGTAGTGTGGAAAACCATTTTGGGAAAAACACCCCAATACACCCTATGTACACATATTCTGTTGGGGCTGGGAAAGGGAAATATAAAATCCATTTAAAAATGGGATATTTAAATATAACATTGAAATGAATCATATCAAGTTAATTTTAGAGATGGGTGATATAAGTGATTAATCGGTCCATTGATTTATCAATTATTTTAATGTGACTAATCAAATCTAATTCTGAGGCTCTCGATGCTCTGAGTGAATCAATTCTCTTTTCCACAATTATTAAATAATCATTGATTAATTTGTTTAAAAAGTCAAAATTTAATTTTCCTTAAAATGTTCTTTTCTTTTTCAATATCTAAGCTAAATATGATGAATTGTATAGATAGAGAAGGTACAGTAGCTCCATGGCTTCTTTGGTGCTGGCTGACAGCTCACAGCTAAATGTTGACTGTCAGAAATCAGCTGTGAGCTGTCAGTCATCACCAAAGAAGCCATGGGGCTACTGTAGCTGAATTTATTTAAAAAAAATCCTGGCTAAATATTTAAGTTTGGCTGTTGAAATATTTCAATTTATGTTTTATTTTATAGTGAGATAGATTTTTATTTTTTTAAACTATCATGATTATCACTTATTTTTAAAACTATTCTTGCAAATTTTGGGGGTATTTATATTTTATAATCATACTGTAACTTATTCCTCTTACTCATAATAGTATTTTTAATTGATTACTTTGAAGTCTCTTTTTAAACTTTATGCTAAGCATAAACATTATCTTTAAATATGAATAAACTGCATTTAATAAATTTCAACATGACATAATGTTTATTATTTCTGTTATTTCCTTATCATTAAAATATTTGTTTAATGTAAGATTCCCATTGTATCATGAATATATTACGTTTTATGAAAAATATTATTTGATCATTAATTAAGTCTACTTTTATGCTGTTTATCAGCTGAAATACCTTAATATAATCTTATAATTGTACAAATAGGGGGTCACCTCGCAATGGTAGATTTACAAAACATGTTCTGCTGTCATTATTGATCAAATTAAGAATATTATTACTATTATATCGGCATTAGCAAACTATATTAAAATTGACAGCTTATGAACATATGATTTAACACATGATTATATGAAAGTATCTTTAATAACTGTTGGACAGCAACCATTAAAAACCTTATTGCGACTTGCTTCATATTAGAAATATGTTAATTTAGATTTAGGTATTGTACAGATACACACTTAGTTTAAATTTAATATACAACATTAAGTTCATAATCGAATATTTGCTATTTTATTACTTTACTACTGATGCATCTAGTAATCAATTCATCCTTCTATATGTAGCATTACCCATAAGCCAACCAAAACAAAACAAATACAACGGACTTACCCAATTGTACCGACACCACCTGCTGCTGGCTCAACTACACGCACGACCGGCCCACTCAAACAAGACGACTGACCAAGCTATACTGAGAGCTGCGTCCATTCAAACTCTCAACAACAACTCCCCCCAAGGTCTTCGATTGGAAAGAAGAAACTCTTCGCCAGTGCCAAAGTTCCACTTCCTCGGCCATCTAGACGCTCGTAGAACATCCCCCTCCTTGTTTATGTTCTTTGGTTTCCCCCTATTTGAAAATATCTTAAGAGAAGAAATTTTTGTTTCAGGTGTCCAAAGATGATGATCTTCCAAAATTGATTTGCTATGAATGTCTTTTTTGTGTTGAGCGTTTTCACACTTTCAAGATACAATGCAAACAATCTCAAAATATTTTGAAAAACTGGGATCTATATGCCAATATTGATGAAAAGGTAGTAGAACCATTTGACCTATTAAAACAGTTTTTGTATTATATTAAGCCATATATATAATTTACTACATATTCCACTTATTAAAAGATACCTCTTTTATTTCTGGAACAGACATTTTTTCTAATATGGCCAATTTTAAATTTGACTAATTTAGTTCTTCACGGAAACTTAAATATCTTGGAAATTAAAATAGCTAGAGACTTGAGAGAGAAACATTTGACTGCTCTTAGCATTGGATACATTTAATTTACTAAATGTTTTGTCCAATGCAGCCTAAGTGGCTGAAATGTCTGAAATTCAGCATTAATTTATTGTAGGAGTGCAGGTTATAAGGCTTTTAAGCGGTATTAAGAGGATGAATTTTAATCTTCTTCACTTTTTTTTAGCACCTCATTTTACTACCTATTCAGGTTATATGCTTAGCAATTTTTTCCTCACTTCCCCTCAAGGTTTCAGTCTGTGAAATCATGACTTATATCCTTTCTCCTATTCTATTATATCCTAAACATGACAACTAAAGGTGTGGTCAACTCCAGGGATGTGAGTTTTCTCATGTTTCTTGATAGTGGAACATATTACGCTTATGTCTTTTTATAACAATTTAGGGTGAAAAAATATTTCCAATACTGGAGTATGTGAGTTTACAAATAAAAAAAAGTTATCATGCAAGCACTTCTGTGTTGTTTCATATAGAATCACAAGTTGAAATTTAAAGTAGCCAATTCTAATTTTTGGCATTTAAAGAAATATACTCAAAACTGTAGCATTAGCCACAAGCTAACCACAACCAAACCAAATACAACAGACTTACCCAATTGTACCAACACCGTCTGCTGCTGGCTCAACTACACACACGACCGGCCCACCGAAACACACACACCTGAACAAGACTACTAACCATGACATACTGAGGGCCGCGCCTATTCAAACGCTCAACAACAACTCCCCCGAACCAAAGATCTTTGGTTGGAAAGAAGAAACTCTTCGCCAGCGCCAAAGTTCTGCTTCTACTGCCGTCTAGACGCTCGTAGAACATCCCCCTCCTTGTTTATGTTCTTTGGTCCCCCCCCCCCCTCCTCCCCCGCTTACCCCATAGTCATCCCATCGTTCCGTGTTCTGTGGACTGTGTTTTACCGTATAAAAGAGTGATCGTGTGAGTGAAGGACTACTCTGGGACTGGCTTTGGTAATCGCTTGAACAAGTGAAGGTTTCGGAAATTAATAATGTAAGCAAAGTTCTTTTTCGGCTTAATCTTTTATGTTTCAAAATTCTCTTTTGGCACTTAGTAATTATTTCAAATATTAACGGACTTAGACTTTGAACTTTAACAAAAAATGGAATATCTAATGATATTGTTTATGATTCTTTTGCACTTGTATTTATTTCAAATATTAATGGACTTAAACATTGAACTTTTGCACTTAGTAATTATTTCAAATATTATTGGACGTAAACTTTGAACTTTGCACTTAGTATTTATGTCGAGTATTAATGGACTTAAGCTTTGAAGTAGAACAAAAGTGGAATATCTGGTGATAATTATATTTTTAAGAACTAAATATTTACTCCGGGTATAACGGACTTAAACTTTGCACTCTAACTAGGAAGTATATATCTAGAAATGGTGTTAATATTATTACTCCTTGTGAGACTTAAGGTTTATCTTTATCATATTGAACTTTAATGTTTTTAGATACATTCTATAGAGTAGTTCTATTAATGTTTAACTTCAAATGTTCACACATGAACTTTAAGTACCAGGCGCCATCAGCGAATGTAAGAGGTCAGTGATAACCGCCTTAACAACTAAGTTATGGTTGGTAATTTGTTAATTGTTGGCAAATTAAATATGGATTTATCTAGCTAACGCCAACATAATTTTAGGGTTAAGTATATTTTCCCTTTTTACGGGACGGAGAAATGAAAGGATACTGGGATAAAATAATTTTAAATATTTTTGTGATGAACATTGGCATTTAGGCTGAGGTTAAATTGAGGAGTCATTTATTGTTGTTTTTGCCTAACTTCTATTTTTGTTAGCGTGATTAGTGATGGTAACCACTTATACGTTTGGCACCCTTCATATGAGGCCATGGTACTAAGATTGCAAAATATTGTATACCCTATTTTTTGGGGGATTATTTATTTAAATCAATTGCTGTCCATATTTTTTTAAATATTTAATAAACAACTCTTGATGATAATCTTTATACTTACCCCTTTTTACATTCATCCTTGGGTATCATATGCTAACTAAAGTGTTGTGGGATAATCGAATCAGAGGTATAGTTACGTTCTTGTTTAATGTTATATATTGTTGAGGTTGGCCATGGGGACGAGTCCACAATAGTTCCTTATTGCGTGCGCTGGGTATTGTTTATCCCAGCTTTTTCTGCAGTTTTTCACTTACCCAGCACACTCTTTCATTTTGCTGACTTATTATTATTTTTTATTTTTTATTTGAACCCTCTAAGTTAGGCGTTAGGGTAGAAATAGGGTTCAAAACATGTGATTCTAGTTAATCTGGAATAATAAAGCTCATTTGTGAAAGGGAAATGCAATGGCTAGACAGCTATATTTAATAAAGAAAGCATATGCTTGTAAAATGAATTATACATGACTATGGAAGCTTGAGAGATTGAAATGATCTTTAGTACAGATAGTACAGATACCTGAACACGGGAATTAAATGTGTCCAGGTATCATTTTTCAAAACGAACCAAATACATTTCATTAAAGATTTGGACTATAATTGTTTTTATTTCCAGGATACAGAAACTTGTGAAAGTACAGATAAATCAAGTACTTCATTGAATCATCCCAGTACATCCCAACAAGAGAATGTTGTTCCTTGTCTCATTGACGTTGAGGCCAAAGATAGCAATCATAATATTAATTTTACTCCTCATAACCAGGTAAATATTATATATTACATACATCGCTATTTCTATAAACAATGTTAATACCCCCATGGAAACCTTTTAATAGTTGGGGAATTTTGTTTGACATAAAATTTACCAAAAGTCACTTAAGACTTCAGATATATTTACAATTTAATTCTCAAATCACAAATACAAGATCATAACTCAGCCACAGAAAAATATCTGTCCAGTTAACAGTCTAATCTCGCTGAAATATTACTCATATCCAAATATTTAAGCATCCTTCTACATTGATCTGGCCCAGCATCTCCTCATTCTTGCATATTTCGCCCAGACATCTTGGAAGAATTTGAGCCATTTAAATTTGGACACTTAACAGTAAAGGCTCTTATAACCCTGTTTCCCGATCACTTCTTACTCTCTTTAGTCAGGATTATTTATTATGTTGTGCAAAACATATAGGCCTATAATTGAGGTTTATTTGTGCTAAATCCCTCTTAGCCACATTTTCCTGCTTCCTTGCCTGTAAACTAGTGTAATCCAATATAAATTTTCTGAAAAGTTTGGTAATAGCTTCATCTTGACCTTTTGTATAGTTTGCCACACCTTGGTCCTAACTCAGGGGTGCCCAAACTGTGTGTTTACACCCTAGAGTGTCGCTGGTCTTGGTCCAGAGCTACGCGCCTATAAGGGAAATTTAAAACTTATAATGTATAGTAAAATTCAAAATGCAAATTTTCAATATGTATACTCGTACACATTTTAAAGAATAGAATAGGTCATACAAGAAAACACATGTTTCGCCGTTATGAACAAACTGTACACATGAGATCATGTACAACAAAAATATGTCTACTCTAATTCCTTCTTATTCGGTTCTGTAATTTTGTTCTAATTTTGTATTTTTACATTTAAAAGAATACAACTAGTAATGTAAATGGCAATTTTTTTAAGAAAATTCCACCAAATCAAATTTGGGCAATTTTTTTTAATACTGAATACAGGGGCATTGAACAGAAAATCTGACATTTGAAGATCGGCGTGGTCTCAAAAGGTTTGGGAACCCTTGCCCTAACCTAACACTTTCCTTGATCTTGTTTTAATTCAGTTTATTTAAGATCTTAGTACAGTACTATAGGACAGTGGTTTTTAACCTTTTATTACTTGCGGCCCCCTAAATATCCTAAAATATTTTTGCAGCGCCCTAGTTTTTACTAACATATTAATCATCGGGATGTATTCTCAAATAGTGGTTTTATTTACTAGTTATATTAACAAACAAATAATAAAACATACATTAACTTATCTAAATATATCTAATGAGACCTCTGCTTTTGAACACTTTCCACTAATTTGTCTATTCTTGTTTCAATTGTATTACTTAATGATATTTGCATGCAGGAGTCGATTTGGAGTGTATTTCGCTGCTTCGTTTTAATATTTACCATTGTGGAAAATCTCTTTTCAGATAAGTAAGTAGGAACAAAGGGAAACAAATATGGAGTGGCGTTAGTAAACAATCATAATCAACCATTTTTACTTACTAACCACTATTTAAGTTCTATGAAAGTTTTGACCTTATTCATGATATTTTTACTGTCCTCTACTATCACGTTGTTGTTATAATACACAATACTGACCATCACAAGTTTCAAACTGCATTGGTGTTAAAAACATGACAAATTAAATTTAGTAATTATTAAGCTAAAGGGCTATGTTTGGTGTGGGGTCTTACACACCTGGTATGAGCAGTAGACCCCTGCTTAGAAAAACCTGCGGTTCATCAGGGGCGGTGTTTTGCGATGGCCCTCTTCTATACGAAAGTTTAGAAGAGAGGAGGTCATAGTGTCGAGACTCCACGTCGGGCATACATTCCTGACCCACAAGTTTTTATTAAGAGGGGACCCACCTCCAATGTGTGAGCCTTGCGACACTCCCCTTAGTGTGTACCACATTTTAGTGGAGTGTTGCAAGTATGCCCCTATTCGCATAGCTCTTAATTTTAAAAGTGACCTTCTGTTTTTATTACTCGACAACGTGGATGGAGTCATTTGTTAACTCAATTTTATACGCCAGCCGAATCTTTTAAATTCCATTTGAGTCACTTTTGTAAAATGATTCACTTGGTTATTATCTTATATTGAGATTATTTTTAACATTTTTAGTAAACTTTAATGTGTTTGTTTTGTCCTTTTTAACGTATTATATTTTAATATGTTAGTTGTGTCTTTTTAATATATTATCTGTTTAACATGTTTGTCTTGTCACTTTAACATGTTGTATTTTAATATATTTATTTTGTCTTTTTAACCTAGCAAATATACCTGCGTTTTTTAAGCAATCACTTCTTTTGTTTTCCAAACAAGGATTTTACTATGTTTATCTTTATTTTTTATGGCACTAATGACCTATATGTGTCGACACACCTCTAAAACATAATATAAATAATAATAATAATAAAGCTAGGCAGTAGATAACTAAAATTAATCTGAATTTATTTCAGGGCACAGAATCTAGTGATGGGAAGCTTATCTTCAGAGAAGATGTTGCAGCATACCTTCAACAAATTAAATCAACAAACCTAGGTGATGTAAATGAGCTGCCAACAATTCAGAAGCCTTTAAGAACTAAATGTGTTAACTCAACTGCAACTCTTCTTCATCAAATACACTCTTCATCTAGCACTAATCTAAAGAGAGAAAATAAACCACGCAAACTTCAGAATACCCTCAGCTCTGAGCAGGTAAACTTGACTATTTCTAAGACATTAGTGCCAATTTTGATTGATCTGTGCAAGGTGATAAGTACACACACTCCTAATGAAATCACAGAATCAAATGAAACAGATGATGATAATTGCTCAAAAGTTGTAAATAGTGAACGAAAAGACACTCCCACTACGAGTCGTGAAATAACGCCTATAGACAAATTGCCAGAGTCAAACAAAGAAAATACCATGGTATCAGAATGTAGCATAATCATGAACGATGCATTAGATTCACCTGGGAGAGTCACCACACAGGCTCAAAGGTGTCAACCCAAAAGGAAACGTACTTTTAAAAGTTTCCAGCAGTCGATTCCAAAATCACATTCTTTAGCTCTGCAGAGTTCAAAAAATACTTTTGAATTTGGACATATCTTGGACATTTCATCCGAAAATGTGCATGCATCTGATGATGGAGTAGCTCTATCTCATTTAAGCTCTAATGTTCATATAGATGCGATAGATGAGATTAACTCAAATGATGATGAAAACTCATATCAAGATGACTTTGAAGAACTAGATGGGAACACTGATGATAGCTTGGAGGAGCAAAAGAACCAATCATTCCAGTGGAGGTGAGGAAATACAATATTACCATAACATTTTATATATTGGGTGAGGCCTACGAGTCAAATAAAATGATCTAATCATACATCTTAACCTAATTGGGGGTGTATGTGGGCAATTACATTATTCTCTTATGGTTTGGCTGGCCATTTGGATTGTGATTTAAACTCTGGGCTGGTTTACTGGACTAGTTTTTCCTAAAGATTTTCCAACCTCCCTCCTCTCAAATCAAGATTTACTTCCTCTAAATTTTATCTTTCTCATATTCTCCCCATTAGAATTTTGATATAGAATTAATGTTACTAGGGAATCTTAGTTTGATAAAAGAACTAAAGCTTTAAACCGGTTTCAACACCAAACAAACATGAACTTGGCCACAATTAAAGTCAATAATTAAAATTCAAAATCTTAAATATAACCATATCTCGTTACCAAAGTAGAATTTATCAAAATAATTTTACATTTATAAATCAACCTAAACCTTACCAAAAATATGGTTAAAGAGTCGTCCTCAATCTATTTTTAATTTTAATAGTGAATTTTTAGTCATGACTAAAGCAAATTTGATCTATATTATGTGATACATATAAACTTACCTAAAAAGTTGCACTTGTGCATATATACATTTCTTTGTTTGCCCTGAGTGGTGTCAAGCCAGCCTTGCTTGTTTCCACTGTGCCGCAGCTAATGTGATAGAACCACAGTGGTTCCTGTCAAGGTAGGACTGTAATCTTTAATTGTAACACAGTATAAATAAGAAATCAACATTGATCTACCTGATGAATTTGTAGATTCACTTGTAATAAACATATTCTTTATTTATTATCATTTGTTTGTATATAAATTTTCTTACAACTGAAATTTGCCTTTCATCTAGATGTGTAAAGGAAGTGACTCAATCAGATGGCTCGGTGCGATACCAATGCACTTTTTGCAAGAAAACATATTGTGGGAAATCATACCTAAAGAAGCATTTGATACTCCACACAAGAGAGAAGTTTTATGGTCATAGCATGAGTGACAAACAATTAGCCAATAATTACACGCTCAGGGTAAGTGAGATACATGCATATTACAATCATGTCCAGGTAGTGATATACCTACACATGTCAAGCAATTCTGCAACATTTACAGGCTTAGTGTAAGATAGGGTGTGATAAGTGCATATTACAAGCATTTCAACAACAATTACATACCCACTTCAGTGGCTGAATGGTCTAAGGCGTCACTCTTATGTTAGACTGGTCTGCTAAAGATAGGGAGATTGAGTTTTGAATTCTAGTCAAGTCTTCTAAAGGTGGTTTTTCCTAAATGATTTTCCACTCGCCATACTCACATATGCGGGTAGATTACCTCAAATTCTTCCTTCCTCATCCCTACCTTATTAGAGTAATTATCATATTATGTGTTTAACCTGAACAGTTAGTAAGATGTGGTGATAAAAAAAATAATAATTCTATTCATATGACGAGCACTTCTGGAACTTTTTTAGCACCATGTTTTATTCTGCAATAATTACATGTTCATTGTAATTAGGATGCATGCTTATGACCAGGTCCGGTCTAAGGTGTGTGGTATATGTTGCAACCGCACACACAAACAATTCAGGGGGACGCCAAAATGACCCAAGAATAAATATGTTTTGTTTTTATCTGGGAAATTATAAGTATAATTGAAGAAAGTAATTTGTAAGAAGAATGCTTAGTTCTTAAATTAATATTTACATCCATGCCAAACAGAGTACTTTTTATTTCAAATTAGTGCATTAGAATACATCAACAAAGTAAATATATTTTGAAGGTTGTTCGATTCGACGTACCCCCGTCAACTACATTGCCATCTTGATACCTTGCCCAACACAACATGGCTTTTCAAGGAACTCACAAAATCCTCTACAGCAAAAAAATGTAAATTTTCTCGGCCTCGTAGAGTTGATTTCAAAATTAAATCCTGTTGTAAAGCAACATATTTCCCTAATTCTGGGAAAGGCAATCTCAGATGTTTAACATATTTGAGAAAGAAGATTCAAAATGGTACACATAGGGTTTAGTTTTAAAATGGCCATCTATAGTATTCTCCACTCTTTTTTCATACGGGGTTGGGGGGGGAGGTGGTGCAAAATGTGAGTTTTGCATACACAATAATTTTGCCTTAGACCGGCCCTGCATATGACAAAGCCCTTTAGCAACACCTAAATGTCCTGGGTAAGTGATATAGATATACATGCATATCATGAGCACTTTTGCAACAATTACATCCTCTGAGTAAGGGAGGTAAATGTATATGACAAGCATATTTTAAAACATATACTAGTCTCAAGAGGCATTTTGTAAACCTTTAGGCTAAGCTTGAAGATAATTATGTATGTAACAACTGTATCAATTCATCAAATGCCGGTATAAGCAAAGATAAATCATGTCATGTACTTTTGAACAATAGCATATTTAATTTTATGAAGTGAATTATTTTTATTTTCACCACATTTTAGTACTCTTTAGAGCTATATGCATACATTAATTATGTTAATGGAGTAGAAATTAGAAATGTAGCATTATACAGGGTTTCCCCGGGTTAGATAGCTAAACTTGGAAAGTGATAGTGGATTAAAAAACTAATTCAAAATTACTTTAGGAAATTTGCTAGTTTTTGCTGTCTTGTCTCACAAACAGTAATAAACTAAATAAAAACAAAATAGGTATTAAATAAAATATTTAATTTATTTCTTTTGTTCAAATTGACGGCTCCCAGCCTGGTAACAAGCATTGCACTTATCATTGACAGAACGAGTGACTGGCTGACATTATGCGACTGTTGTTTCTTCGCACGCTTGCGTTATCCTTTGTCATAATGATTGAAAGTCAATAACAGGAACTTCATAAACCTTTTGCTTGAGAGCTCCTCATACAAAAATAACTAAAGGTGTTAAATTGGGTGAACATAGAGGCCAAGTCATTGGTCCAGCATGACTGATTCATCTTCCAGGAAACTAATATTATGCTATTGCTGAGGAACTTTGCAGAAAATCATGTTTTTATTCACTTTTTGCTGTTGTGTCATAAGGAAGCTAAAACGATCAAATCTCCAAAATAATATTCGAGTTAGTTTTTTGATCTAATACCACTTCCCAAAGCTTAGCCGTTTAACCTGTATAATAAATCCGCCCGCAATTGTGTTGAAGAGTGATAAACCCTTTGAGGAAAAACACCCTCGGAACATACCCAACCAAGATGTTAACCTCAATGTTCCTGTCAAACACTAGAGTGGCACATTAAACCATGTGATCACCAATGCGGCTTTCAATTCATATTACAAGAAATTATGCCACAAATTTATTTTCTGAATAGTTGGTAACATTAAGTATCAATTCTTCTAGAATTACTTGTTCATGGTAACTATGAACAATCATTTTACAATCACTTAATAATTGCATGTGCTTGTTAAAGGTACTTTATACTACAATCACTTAGATTGAAAATCAATAGAAGCTAAGGGAAAAGGAAAATAATTTAAGGAGTTTTCAAAGGAATATAAATTGTAATATTTTTAAAATGGCTATTTCATAATAACTCCAGAATATGGTCAATCGATTTATTCTGCCGAACTGTACCTTGGTGAACTACACTATCACCTTATCTTATAAGCTACACCATAGTGGAACTATGTAAGGTAAGCTTGCGGCATTTCAGGGAAACCTAGTGTACATATAATGCCCGCTACTTAGTGATTATAGTGTACTTATCTGTATTCTCATACATAATCTTCACTTTCCCAAATTGATTTAAACATGAGTTCTGTGGAAAATATTCAGAGATTACAGTATCAGTGGAAGTAGTTTGGTGATAATCTATTTGATTAATCGATTTTGTGTTTTTTTGTATTAAGAGGGTTGTCTTAATAATTTGATGTATTTTAATACTCACTGGTGAACACTCTCTAGGTTTTTGTGTATATTAAATCAAACATTGAAAGGAGGATAGAAGGGCAAGGCCTAGACACTTATTAGAATGATTGTAGGTCTTGCCCTTTTGTACTCCTTTGAATGTGTAATTTAATATTACCGTTTGGTGCCAATTTACTGTGTTAGTTAGTATTGGTAATATTGAGTTTAATAAATCTATTGAATTTTTTCCGCGAGGTTTTCAGACTTTTTGAGATTTTATTTGGTTGGTTTATATAACTTAATATAAAAACTAAATTAATATATTTGGTTAATTTGTTGATTACCAAATGTAGGCGTGTTGTGCTTAATAAAAGGTTGAATTAAATATTTTGCATCCTGTGTCTTAGATAAATTCTTGGAGAAGGGTTAGTATCTAAACATTAGTAATTTTCTTGATATTAACATCTAATTTTTACCTGCTTTGGTGGCTGCATGGTCTAAGGTACTACATGTCACAGAGGACTAGACTGCCGAAGACAAGATCATGGTTTGATCTCGGTCAGGTGCACAAAGGGTGATTTTTCCTAAATGTTTTCCCACTCTTTCTGCACAAATATGGTTGCACGTCCTCTAAATTAAGCCTTCCTTATCCCTAACACATTAGTGTAATTGATATATAGGCATATAACCTGAACTGGTACTAAGACACTGTGCTAAAATATAAATATTGACTGAAAATATTATTTTGTTTTAAAAAAAGTTGACGAGGTAAGGTTTCATTATACTCTTTATTTTGAAAATATTTTTTGACCACTTAGAAAGATAATATTTTTTTTCAACTTTCAGATCAAATTTATTATATTTGTTAAATTTGTATCTTTATTGGTATAAGGTCTTGCAGATTATGAAGTCGCTGTTGGGGTTTGTCCTTACACTTTATATTATTTGCTCTGTGTTATGCTATGGACAATCTAGTTCTTTGAATGTGTTAGCATATTTTCAATAAGATAAATCTTTTAGTTAGGAAGATGAAGTTTACTATTAATAACTCTTCAGTGTAAATTACTCTAGATATTTATATTATTTGTGTTTAAGTTGTGGTTATTAAGTTTGTCGAATAAATTGGAAGGGTTATTATTTATTTATAACAAATTTGTCTCCAGGATGATGATATCATCACTCTTAATTATGGTTGTCTCATTAACTCTGAAGTTAAATTCATCAATGAAATTATAGAATGTGTGGGTACATTTCATCTAACATTTTTATTTCCTCCTGCCTATTCCTTATCATAATTAATACATATATATAACACAAACTGGTACTAATATGCAGGGAGAAATAATTATTAAAACTTAGATTAAAATACTAACATCATTATTAGTTTTGTAACTACCTGCTATACTGACCGAATGTTCTTAATGATTGAAAAACCTGATTCTTCTGTCTTTCCCCTTCTTTAGTAAATAATATGTTAGTCTTTCATTCTAAATACACAGCATATATTTATATATATTTCTGTTACAGACAAAATCAGCATGCCCAAATCTACTAAATAATTATGAACCCTCACTCAAAGAGCTCAAAGGAACCTCCCAATTTGTTCGGTGTAGAAGAATTAGACCTTTATACAAGAAAATAGCATCTAAAAATGTTCCAGGAAGAAATAAATGTTTTAACCATGGAGGAAATATCTCTAAAGATAAAGAAGAATGTTGTCCTAGATATGCTTCAGGTGTAGGCAAATCCATAAACCAAGAAGGAATTCAGACAAAGATTGATTGCAATGGAGTAACTAAAACTAGGCGAAGATGCAAACAAGCAGGCTGTCCCAAGAATTCTCAAAGAAGAGGCTACTGCATTCAGCATGGAGGATCTGTACCTAAATGTAACGAGGACGGTTGTCATAGAAATGTTAGGAAAAAAGGTCTTTGCATGAAGCATTGTGGAATCAAGGTTAAATATACATGTAAACAAGAAGGTTGTTTAAGACATCCTCTAAAAGGAGGATACTGTGTAAAGCATGGAGGAATCATGCCAAAATGTAGAACTGAAGGGTGTCCTAAAAATGCTAGAGGTGGAGGTTACTGTATGAAGCATGGAGTGTACTATCCTAAATGTAAGCAAGAAGGTTGTCTCAGGTATCCTCAAAGTGGGGGCTACTGTACAAATCATGGAGGAAAGAAATATGAGTGTAAAGAAAAGGATTGTACTAAATATGCTAAAGGTGGAGGTTACTGCATGAAACATGGAGGAACCCGAATTTTATGTAAAGTGGAAGGTTGTTCTAAACATGCGAAAAATAAAGGTTATTGCAAAAGGCACAGTAAAATCAATTCTATATCTATTGAAGTAGATTGTGTTTAGTTTTATAAACAAGAGCATTTTGTAATAATCGAATTGGAAAATTAATAATTTGTATATATATTATATAGAGCTTAATTTAAGAAGCATCAATGACCTAAATTGGTAAACAGGTCTCAGATTTATATTTAATCAAACCTGTTTTAAATTTTTGTCTAGCTTATCACCATGAATTATGTAATTTTGAACACTGACCTTATTTTTTAAAGAATATTTTAGTATTTTTAGTTAATAAATACATACTTCTTTGTTTTGGATCATTAACAAATATTTTTTTAGTTTTAGAACATAATTTAAAATAACTTTTTGACACTGAACAAAATGTATTCCAAGAAAAAAAAATTATGTGTCCACTGCTTGGACCAGGGGTTATTCAAGTGATGTGCCACGTTATTTTAGATGAAGATAATAAAGAATCGATAAAAAAAGATTTAGGAATTAAAATAGGTCTTTATAATTCATGTTCAATTTTATTTTAAAAAATACTATGATTTATTTAACGTTAAAACACAAGTCTTGATTTTAATAATAAGGTCCCTCCTTAAGAAAAAAAACGGATAATGTGCTTTGACAATTTTAGCACCTTATTCAGTGTATCATGAGTTGAAAAAGGTTGAAAATCAGTGGCATAGACTTAGAGGACAATTTGAATTTGCTTTACTCAAAGGCACAACAATATTTTAGGCAGAAATAGCTTTACAGCTCATATCTTAATTTGTTGCCGCCTCATTCTTCAAGGAGTTTTTTTGGGGGGGGCGAGGGGGGTGATAGCAGGATGAGAAATGTTGTGTCTCGAATATTTTCAATTTTCTTGAATACACACTAAACTGCTTAGATCTCGAATGGACAACACACTCACCATTATCAACAAGTGGAGAATTCGTCATGAAAGTGTGACGAATTTGAGTTTATCAACACTCACAGTAAAATAAACTCTTTCCTGAGGGTGTGTGCTGGTCGAAACTTAATATTTCCTGCATATCATTTGAAGTATTCCTAATTTTGAATTAATTCTTGACATAACACTATTATCCAATGCTCCCCTCCATTTTACAGCAGTATGAAACACTTGAAAATTTAACAGAAGCTTTCAGTCAAAAGGTATGTGGAAAACTATTCTGACTAACAACAATTTCCCAACTTTAGAATCAGCCATTTCTAAATTCTTGTCCATGTTTGTATAGTCGTTTTGTGATAGACATTCCCTACAGTAGGATTCAAGTAAAAATTTCTCACATAAAATTGTCTTATATTCTCATTTTGAATAATTTTTATCATTTGTACCGAGTAGTAAAAATGTACATATTTTCGACAAACTTGTTCAAACACTGTTTTGTTGAATTGAACAACAGAATCTTACCCGCCTCTGTGGCATAGTTGGCTAACGCGCTAGTCGTGTTGAGCTCGACTGCTGAGGACGGGGAGATCGAGGTTCTAATCTCGGTCAGTTGAACTGAGGGTGGTTTTTCCTAAATGGTTTTCCACTCTCCCTTCACGCAAATGCGGTTTCACTTCCTCTAATTAAACCTTCCCAATACATTAGAGTAGTCGGTACTTAAAGCGTATAACCCGAACGGGTAGTAAGACGCAGTGCTAAATAATAATAATAACAATCTTGCAAATATTACATAGTGTGGCTAGTTTCACTTCTCATTTGCCACACCTAAGGATACATTGAAACATATGCTGCCCACCTCTGAATCACTAAATTATTTTGAGGGGCTCTCGAAGTATAATTTATCTCCATCAATAATTCAGTTACAAGATGGCAATTGTGAAGTTACAATGTGTCCAAAACCTCAAAAGGAGTTTTAAATGAATATGTGCAAGTCTCTCAACATGTAGCAACAGCCAAGCATGTGAAGAATACATCATTAATCATCAAAACGGCATCTTTTGAATATTCAATAGACGTAGTTTGTAGAATAACCTTGCTCAAAGTATTTCAAAGACATTTTACATGCTTTCTTAGCAACAGTTAGATATTCCAGTTACTAAATTGCCAAATCCTGTGTTTAGGGACACTAGAAAAATATACAAAACTAAGCATCCTCGATGAGTCAATTGTCAAGAAAAACTGTACCTTTTTTTAAAGTATGTGCTGATACAATATAAAACATACTTAAAGAAATTTTTGAAAATTCTATATGGATATGCATGGATGAGAAAAGAGACGCAACAGGCCACTGCATTGCTAATGTTATTGTTGGCAATTAGAATAATTAACCATTGCCTTCATTTATGCTCACTACTGAATGTCTGGAAAATAACTCCTTGACACCTGTAAAAACACTTAGTCAATTATGTTAATTTGGTTAGAAGGAATACATTATGACCACATTCATCTATTTCCCTCTGATGCATTATACTTCATGATTAAGGCAGGAAGGGGATTGACAATTATGCTCACAAAAAGTTGGTTCATTTAATATGTTTGGCTCTTGTTGTGTACTGTATTACTGAAACTTTGCAATCATTCTCTGAATTTTATTGAATTGAGTCCTTTAAAATGTGAAGATTTTTTTGAGCCCCCAAACTAAGTGGATTTGTTTAAACGAGAAGCACTTAGATAACCATTGCCACCACAAGCTATTTTAACCAGATGGGAAACTTTAATAGATGCTATGCAAACAATTTCAAGAAATGTTTGCAATTCTTGACGAAGAAGATGCTGACTCCGTAAGGGAGGCAATAAAAGCAATGTTTCAAATAAGTCTTCAAAAATACTTGATTTATATTCTTGTCTACCGTTTACCGAAGGAATTTTTTTTGCGCCGCGTTTTACTGATCGTTTGGGCTGTACGCCCCCGAAGGTAAAAAAATGTCACTAAAAAGTCACGAATTTTTATTCCTCTAACTGAGTAGACACCCTGTTATTCTTTTTAACAATTTTTTTTCAAGTCAAAAAAACCATTAACTTTAACAAACGTGTTCTCTTTCTTTTTAAAATACCTTCCGGCCTAGGAGGACACTAGTTGCCGAGATTTACAACTTTTAAAAAAAAATCCTTACTCTTTAGACTCTTTAAAAATCACTTATTATAATTTTACAAATAAATATAAATTGTCTTTAAAATTAATTTTTAAATTTCATACCAAGAATCCAAACAACAATAAAATCTTCCGCTAGGGGCAATTAGTTCTTCAAATGACAGCCAAATGTCATAAGCATCCAAGAACATAAATTGTGAAATATGAAATAAACTATTCTCTAAAGCAGATCACGTTAAAATCACTTACCAAAAAAAATAACCATGGTGGTTTGGCAGTTGATGAATCTTATATTGATTCATCAACTGCCAAACCGCCATGGTCATTTAATACAGTGAAATAAAGGTAAGTAGAATATATATATATCAATTGTAAATAAATAATTAATATTCTAAACTTTAGGAGTTGTGATTGAAATTTAAAACAAATAAACAGTAAAGTTGTCAACATAATCACCTATTTGGAAGACTGAGTCAACGGACACTTAAATTTATATTATAATTAATTCTTTTAGCAAAAATAACATTGCAATAATGATAAAACTATATTTGCCTCTGACGAATGGGGGGACTTCTTCTAACTCCTCTTAAGCCCTCCCTTACTCCCTACCTCACAATCCTGAGTATGCTACTGTTTCTGAGTACTACAATGTTCATCTTATATATCCTGCAGTGATATTATGAAAATATGACATTTACAGTTTCAATCTAGGGCATGCTTTAATGAGAATGTGTGTAACTTCACACATGGAGGGCTACTGGAATTTTTATTGATGTTTAGAATGTGCAACGGTCAAAGAGCTATTTCCTTAATAATCAAATCATCTATGACACATTCTTAAGGTAATCAAGTTTCACATGTATATAGTTGTTCTTATTGCTTGTTTTTTTCTGTGATGTACTGTGAAATATTTAATTTTATACACATGTTTTAATTTTGGGTGGTAATTAATTTTATTTTGTTTTCATTAATATTTTAGAGAACTATATATGTGAATGCAATATTATTACCTTCAATTGTGGATAGTTATTAAAGTTTGTTTCAGTATGTGTAGTAGCTGAGACAAGCTAGCCAAAATCCCAAAGAAAGATAATCTGGGTAATGCATATGCCTAATTAGAGCTAACCATGAGCTATAGATATATTATTAGAGCAAACCATGTGGTAACTGTTTTAGACATGGATACAAGGCTTTTAAATAATCTTTAGATGAGATCACACGAATTTGGCTAAATTCTCATAGATGTTGAACCATAGTTATTCATGGCAACTTAAATAAGTGGTAGCCATACTTGAGGAAAATATTGAGAATTCATTGAGCTTACCATCGCCTTCCTATATGAGCTGAGTATATTTATTTAGAAAATAATGGTATTGTTACAACCCAGCTGAGAATAAATACTTGCACCAAACAATGACTTTATACACAAATAGTAATATAACAGAATCTATTAAGTTCTTAAATGTTAAGCTGACGGGAAAACTATCGGCAAGAGATAAAGATTGTGTTAACAAATTATTTTATAACTGATATGTTACTGGTTTTATGCATTAATTCTAAGAAGTTAAAAACTCAAACAAAATAGCTGTTGTAAGGATATTGATTAGGACAGTTGATGAATCAGGAATGTTAAGGGTTAAACGCAGACAATCTGTACGCTCACTCAGATATTAATGGGATATACAGTGGTTCATGTTGGAAATCTTACAAGGCTCCAAGCTATGATGGCATCAAGCTCTAGATAAATATAATCATAGCCTTTATGTCGGAGGGTTAAATGATGGAAAGAGGAGGTTAAGAGTTAGACCTACACACAGCTTTATCAGACACTTTACCACTAACTTGAGTGAGCAATACTTAAATGAAATTTATCAAATTATGTGAAGCTATTACAATGACCAACACATGAAATTGTTGAATTACATTCCAGTGTCTGGCTCATGCTACTACAACTAAGTTAATTAACCCTCATGAGCTTATTTTACCAGCCCATAGAGAAGGCCTGTTTAATGGAACATTTAATGAGCCAAAGGACTTTACAGGGAAAAGTTGAAATGGGTTCTCCGTGTTCATCATTTGGTTCAATAAATGTTTTGCTTTGTATATCGGGTGACCTGGATCAAATAATTTAAATCAAGTAACAGAATTCTACGAATTTCTTGATCATAGGCTAAAATTTACCAAAATGTAACTTGGTAAATTCTAAGGATAAATACCTATAAATTTAATTCTCTACTTTAGAAAATATAATTTATGGTATTAAGATATTATAATTACTTAACAGATCATACATTACCCCTGCTTTTTTTTAGGCAAAAATGTAGGGGTATTTCTTATTTGGTTTGTAGACTTCTTACAAACTTTTTACCATACACATACTTTCCTAGTGCTGCTAAATTAATTTAAAAGATTATATTTTTTATCATGGTAAATATTTATCATTAATTAAACTACAGGATATTCATTCCCGACATACTTTGTTCATTATGCCTGTTAACTTATTTGAAATAAGGTGTTTTTATATAAAAATGTATTAATAAAAGGAAATTAGCTATAGTATATAAGTGTCAATGCTAATGAAAAATATTAAAGTTATTGTTTCTAACGTAATGTTATTTTTTTTTCTAGAACTAAATTTAATCCTATAACTTGTTCTATTTTCTGGGAATTGGTTGCTTACTATAGTTTTTAACTTGCTGTTCTGGAACCTTATTGGTAAACTGGTGTAGTCAAATAAAAAAAGTCGACCTTGGTGGTCTAGGGTTAAAGTGCTCACCTCAGGATCCGACCAATAAAAATCCGTAGCACAATTTCCTTCAGAGGGGAAGTGAAGCTGTAAGATCCATTTTTATTGTGGCATGTAAAATGTGTGTGTGTGTTTTTTGAACAAAGCTGCAGTGACCATGAAAAGCTTTCGGCTTCTCATTCTGATACGAGTACCCATACCATACTAATTCTTACAAATGCATTCAAAAATGATCGCACGGCAGCTAGCTTATCTATTTTTCTTCTGTCACATTTTGTATTTTTATTGTCAAATTATCGAGAACAAAGCAAGGATTAAAATGCTAGCAGCTTATACAAGCTTTGAGAATTTGTATTCCGGTCCCATCTGAAGCTCACAATTCTTTGACAATGGTGTGATGCCTCCTTTTTGATAGCAATGAGCTAAAGACACTCAAATAAGCCCATAATCGTGACTCTTGATTTGTTTTTTATTTTTTGTATCTGTCCATAAAGTAAGGTGCTATCAAATTTTATCAAATGTTGAGATTTTATCTTTTATATCTCTTGCAATAAATTTGGGACCAGAAGATACTATAATCAGCACTATCAATAAATTCTACATCATTTGACAACTCCTGAAATAATTTACCAATCTCCTCGGGAGACATCATCCTAAATAAAGAATATTTTATTTTGTCTTTATTAGGTGTACATGCAATTTCTAAAACCAATCAGTTATATAAGTTCACTAAATAAAAATTATCTTATTTCTAGGACAACACAGGCTGTAAATTAAATAATTATATATTTATAGCCATGTAAGGAATTGAACTTAGGCTCATTTTACCTCAATGGGAAGATAAAGAAAGAGAGACACAACTCATAGCTGTAATGAAATTGGCTTAGCAATTAATTCATTTATGAAGAATCAATTAGAGAAATAATCACACTTCTGTTACTTGGGTGGTATTTCATACCCCAATAATGAACTCTTTCAAATAACTACAATTATCAGACACATTATTGAGATCCCTGAACACCAGACAACAGTCAAGGTCACACTGAAGGAATAGAAAGTGTGACACATTCCCCAGGTGCCTGACAGATCTGCCGCAGAAAAAAGGGTGGTAGTTTATACCCACTGTAACCCTCTCCAGCAAAAAGGACAAACGCCAAGAAAATATAATCTAAAAATCCAAAATGACATAAAAGAAACTCAATTTTTTCTTCACAACCAAGGGCTTGTGAACAAAATGTGTGTACACATGAGCATTGTCTGTGATGTGATGGAACAAAAAAAAAAAGATGACATTACACCAATATATATTTGAATTAAAATTTGTTATACACAAATTATTTTTTACATCATTACATAGCTTTTTAATGATATATATTAAGGTGTGTTTTTTGTGTTCTTAGATTAAAACTACCATTATTAATGTTTGTTTAAGTGATTGGCTGTGTCATGGAAAATCACAATATGGGAAAGATTTACTATCACAAACAATAGAACTGGAAAGGTGGTTTTATTTTTAATAATAAATTAATAGGGATATAATAGTAAATGGCATTTTTTTACAAGTATTTTTGTTATGCTGTCATTTTTTTTTCTTATCCTCATAGACCCAGCAATGCTTGAACAGTGCTTACACAGCATAACCCTATGCTCAAACGAGTTTTTCAACAATGCAATTTGGTGTGTTGGCTGCTATGAGACTTTTTAATGATGGATCTTGGGTAGAACAGGAAATATTGGTACATTGTCATATAAAACTAGTGAAATATAAGGGTGGCACATATGTGGCAATTTTCATATAACATGGGTGACCATACAATCCACACATAAACAGAAAAAAGGACGACAATATCTCAGGAAAGAAGAAGCTTAAACAAAAAACTAAATTTAGAAAGAGCAACTCACATGAAACCGAAAGCTTCTAAAGTCTAAGTTCAATTACAATTCTTTTGTGTGTAGTTGGGCATTAGATTGTATTTTAAAACTTTATATTTCAGTTTATTGTATGTATAAAGTCAATTTTATTTCCACATAATCTAAAAAGTAGTTTATTCTATGTCTGAAATTAAATAATTATATGTAACTAGTATTGCTTATGTTATAATTTCTTTTGATTGATTAAATATATTTTGATTATTTTCAAACCAATCTCTCTCTCTTTTTTTTCCAAACAAATAATTGTACAGTATTCATATTATTTTAGTTCCACCCTTCAAATGTTGTATAAAAATGCAACAGGAAAAAAATGTGCATTAAATTGGGAAAATTACTTGTAAACCTCTATTATTTTTTAATATTGATATTATTTTAATTAATTTACTATAATTACTGTATTATGTTAGTAAAAAGTTTAATATTGATTATATTTGTTTAAACAAATGGCATGGTTACAACAAATGATGAAACTCTTCATAAAAAAATACTGAAAAAATATATCTGTTTATCTCAATGAATAGAATAAATACATATTTTAAAAGTTCAATTGAATACATAGAATATTGTATAAATGATTAACTAACTATACCAGGGATAACCAATTTTTTTGAAGCTAGGGTCATTGAATTGTTGGAAACCATTTGAGGGGCCAGAAATCATTTCTCCTCCCCCATCCGCTTTCCCCTGCCAAATATATTTCTATGTAACTAATTTGATATCAGACTAAGAAAATAAGAGTAGGGGCGTCGTACTTTATGCCAGATTGTGTGAATTGTTCAATGTTTAAGCTGGTATTTCGATTGTTACTGATGACTGGATAATGTTGAGTACTCAAGGCAAAGTTTTTGGGGGTATTTTAATTGCGATTGTGCGTGAAAAAAAACTACAGACAAGATTTGGGGTGTTCAATGTGATGGTGTTCAAGTAGATATTTGCATTGCAACATCTGATTGAGAAATGTATGACGGTAAGAAAGAAAGTTTATTGTGCATGTGTTGATCTGCAGTATAGTGAATAAGGTGAATAGGAGTATTTAATGGAATGTTCTGAGAGAGAATGGTGTAGATGCATGGTTAGTAAATGCAAGTATGGCAATGTATGATGATAGTAAAGAGTGTGTTAGGGTGGTTGGAGTTTTGAGTGAATTGTTTGACGTTAAACAGGGTGTTAGACAAGGTTGTGTTATGTCTCTTTGGTTTTTTAATGTATTCATGTAAAGTGGAGGAGGGGTGCTTGTGAGGACACTGTTGGTTTACAAACGGACAACATGAATGTGATAGTGCTGCTCTATGCAGATGGTGCTATATTAATGGCTGAGATGAAAATGACTTGCATAATGCATTGATATGATTGAATGTAGGGACAGGCAGAGTGGATCTTCATATAAATGTCTCCAAAGCTAGGTGATAGTTTTTAATAAGGATGGATCAGAAAATGATTGCCAGCTTAATGTAAATGGCAAACTGTTTAAACAAGTGAGATTTTGTGTATTGGTGCAGAATGTTTTGTAAAAATGCAAAAAAACATGATGAACTTGATGGACAAGTAAATGCCTCTCCGATAGTAGTTGGATGTATGTTGACTATTGCATAGAATAGTATTGAAAAAGGCAAAGATGACAGTATATATAAGTGTGTTAACGCTGTCATTGTTTTATGTATGCAAAGTATGGGTTTTTCAGGAGAAACCAGGTGAATGTGGTTGGAATGAGATGATATCCAAGAAACGGAAAAATTCAAATGGGCAAAGTCAGTAATGAATGGGTGCTGAAGGGATGTTGTTTTAAGGGGAGTCTAATAGGTCACTGTGAAAGAAGAGTCTTACATTGGTTTGGGCATTTTGAGAGAGTTAGTGTGGATCGAGTGATAAGTAAATATATTATGATGGTAGAGTGTGGATCAAAAGGAAGGTGTAGGCCATGTACGATGTGGCACTGTTTATTTTGAGGTTACCAATAACTAACCAAGTAAAAATAAGTGAGGACTAAGTGAAATCAGAGCCCAATAAACATGTACTTATGAATTTTAAAAAATAAGCATATAGTGGACAGGCCTATATTTGCTTACAACGCAAAGGTTGTACAGTAAAAATGACTGATATAGGACGTGTGATTTCCTGCAGTACCCACAAGAGTAGTTGCATAACCTAACTTTTCACTATTGTGTGGCTGTATTTATGGTGACTGGTTATACAGGCTCAAAACCCACTAAGGTTTTTCCCAGATGTTTTCCTACTCTTGCTTCCATAAAATGAGAGAATATTTCATCTAAAATCCTATCACCCTCATCCCTATTAAATTAGTGTAACTTACATATGTGTATGGCACCAAAAGGGCTCCAAAATGGGTTCGGGGGCAAGGAACACACAAACGTTCACAATTTGAAGTGTTAATTATTATTATTATTTAAAGAACCACGTCTACTACCTATTCAATTTGTACACCTAGGGCTATATGGTGACTATTATAATGGGGAACGGGAGTTGTGTGCTGAAATTCGTGACGGTATTGTTTGGCAAATATTACATAAAGCTATTGCTCGGTAAGGTCGAATATAAATGTTCCTTCGTTGCAGTGCGGTGACGTAGGTAACTGGCAGGAAACCAGAAATTTAACTTGGAGGGGTAACCTTTCCATTACACGTACAATTTCTTACTGGTGCCTTTACCTTTGGCGTGTATAATTTTATTAACTTGGAAAGCATCGGGCAGACGTTCTTGCTGAAACTTGTTTGTAAAACGTCCCCTCCACTGCCTCACCAGCAAGATCGGCTCATTTATACACGGCAGGTTGATGCAACATGACGCTGGCGAATTTGAAAATCTCACACCAATTGCTCTCATAGCCTTTTACAAACAGCACTTTGGATTTGCTGAGACACATTATGTCGCCGACTGAGTTTTGGTTTAAAATTATTTTGTTTTGTACGACGATCACAGCATAGGTTTTCTCTTAATCAGAGCACGTTGGTCTACGTGTGCCATCTTGATACTGGAATGTTTGGCATTTTTGAAAGGGTCGATTTGGTCCTGAACGACGTCTACATAGCAAAACGTGTTCGTTTTGGTAAATTAACGCCATCTGCGCCCTCTTAGAGTTATATCGAATCATTCCACGATGCTTGCCTTCACATCCGGAAAATGGGTAGTGTAGTAATAGACGCCTTTTTTATTGAGAAATGAATGAACTTGACGTGATATGAATTAAGTCCCTATACCCATTTGTAAACTTAGAGGTTGACATGATTTTTGTTTAAAAATGTGCCAAAAGGCGTCCCTCACGACACTATCCTTCATGGAGTGAAGCATACTCGCCCAGCCCATCTTGCTAAACATGTCAATGCCGGTGGGCAAGTACACGGCACCGTCATATTTGCTAAGACTTCACATATAGTTGAGATCGTTTATTTTTGACACCACATACTTGGTGCGTGGAAACTTTTTTTTTATCGTGAGCTTGTATAAAGTATAAGCGTCCTGCGCACGAAGGTGTTCTCTTACTTTGGTCAGATATTTCTCTTGGACGACTTTATGAATGACGCCATTTCTGATAAAACCTGCAGGATGGGAAGGGTCGTAGTAGATGTTGGTTATACGTCCCATTAGGCGTGGAGAAGCAGCCACCAGTGTTATATTACAGCGTGAATGTCAAATTACATTACAGTCTAACTGGGTACAAACGAGTTCTAAACTCTCTGATACATGTCGGGTCCATAATATTACAAAGACAGTCACAGATAACAAGTCCTTGGGATCACACCTCTGATGCACAACTTATTCTTGGATAGAGAGTGTAGTTCCTCACATAGCCGCAGGGCACTATCATCACAACCAGTTTTCACCCATATCAATTTTTCTTCTTATTTTTTGGATAAGGGCGTTGCGATTGTGTAAGTGGTTTAGATACGGTCATTGGATCTCTAAGAGTACCACTGCCACGCGTTTTTAATTGACAATATCTTATTTCTGAACTTTTATTTTTTGGAATGCCGTGAGAAACTCTCGCCACCCAGACTGCTCGCTTTGTCATTTTGCTATGACCAGATCGTTGACCAAATTCAAAAAAATGAATCCACGGAGAGGCATGGTGTGAATACTCACTTTCCCGTTTGCGTCCCAAGCGATACCACCTTGGGAAATAATATGTTCTAGTAAAAATTCTACTTTTTTTTTTTTACGTGTCTGGATGGGTACAGTGTTGAGTGCCGCAGGAATGGAGGTACATACACTTTAGGGGCGGTTGTGGTGGTAATTTCCGGTGACGGAGGGTGATGACTGAAATGCAAATAGCACTGTAGCACTTGTTGGTATAAAGACCATTTAGACTTGTCATCGAGTTTTGAAGCGAGAATTTTTTTTCCATTTAATTGTCCAGCCGATACCACTTATTAGTGGTGTTCCCAGTAGTGTGGTAATGTTCTCGGGGACATCAATGTCATCTTCGTGTGTTCCATTATCTACTTGTTGAATAATGAACCAAGGACACCACTGATTAAAGGCAATAAAGGTAAGGATAGAAATGCTCTCCCTTTCTGGACCAGTAGTCGTCTTTTCTTCTTCTATAACTTGCCTAGTACCTTCTTGTGAGCACGTAATATTATTGTCAGCTTATTTTTCAATGGCATCCACCCTTTTAAAGTGTTTTAGGCACACTCTCAAAGAAAGTTAATCAGTTTCTTGCCTGTCGTTTTCAGCAAGGCAACCCGTTGCTGCGGGTTCATGCGATGCATCACATTAAAAAGTGGGGCTTGCTTTAACATCTTTGGACTCATGCGTATGGTTATGAAATTATCTGTAAATTGAAAGTGTTGATGTTTTTATAGCCTTTGCATGGTAAGTAAACGCAGCATCTGACATTTGTGCGGGTTCTATATCAAATCCATTCGGGTGTACTTTGCTTGAAATTCATCAAAATATTCCCGTAGGGAGTACTTGTGGCAGATGTGTAAGCCTCCTGTAAGGCACTTGGGTTTTTAGGGCAGACCTTGCGTGGAGAGTTATCACAGTCCACTGTCACCAACCATTTATGGAAAAAATTTATAGAATAAGATAGCGGTCCCTGGCTGTTCGAATCCAGGTTGGCATAAGGCATCATACCAAGGGATTTTTTCAAATTTAATGTTTCACATTGTGTCTAAGTGACATAAAAAGTCCGTGACAAAATGTGACTTTAGACAGCTGAACGAGCCACTGATGATGGGCGAAAATAAATGTTTAAACGTGTTCATATTCATAATGTTTGAGACTGAGCTAATAAACTTTAATAAACCTTTATTTAAAGGATGGGAAGGGGTAATTTGGGAGTAGACGCTAAAACACAAACATAGCACTTTTAGAATATATATATTTACATGCATAGCTTAGTCTACACCATGAAAAGTATAATTGTTTTGGTGTAGAGGAAATAATAAACAATTTCTGGGTGTCGTAGTGGGAATAGTGGTCTCATTATAATTAAAAAAATACGGAAAAAATATTAAAGCAAAGTTTCATAAAAGCCCAATTTAAAGAATATAATATATTAAAGATATACATGTTTTCATACATAAATAAATGGTACGGAGCTCCACACAGACTTTTTCCCTCCGTTGTTTAAAAATTGAGATATTTACTCAAAACTCTTAATATATGTGAAACGAAATAATATACACTAGCAAACCCAAGCAAAATTGCGTTATACTTACGTTGAACATATTTTTTAACTCCAGGATTTAAATTTTACGATTTTCTTTTTAAAGAATTAAAGTCCTCACTAGTATATTTGTACAAAAAAAAAATCAATATTGGGTCCACAAGAGTCAGTGATTCATATTAAAATTTTGACTTCTGGTTAAATATTTGACTTTTATTAGGGGTTGCACATTTTATGGCCATCGAGTTTTAACTAAAATAGCCAACTAAATGCATTGCAGTCTTGGTAGAATGTAAACAACATGAATTATATATATATATACTCTAATTTATTAAATATTTTATTTGTATTTGTACAATAGTATCTGTAAAAGTGAATAGTATATCCTTTAATGTAAATGTTTCTTCAACTATATTTGGTATAATAAATACTTCACTATTTTCAAACAATAACACTTTTATTCACCAAAGACGTATTTTTTCGCAATAACACTAAAATAACCCATTAAATCTGTCCTCTCACAATCAAGCAGACGACAAACTTGAGCGTCACATTTTGGTTCTTTGCAAAGTTTGTGTTTTTGTCCATCCGATATAGTAAAGATAGATCACTGACAATACCTTCCATTTTATGTTCGTGAAATATCGTTAGATACTAGAGAGCTGGGAGCCCTGGTAATGTGATCTGTGAATGTATTTATCTTTGCTTATTAGGATTATTGAAGCTTTTAGTTGATTGTGTTTTTTGTATTTCTTGTTAAATGTAATTAATTTGCACACTAATTCTAATTCCTACTAAAAGAGTTTATTTTTCAATTTCAATGGGTGAAAATTTTCTATTGGATCTTCAAAGAAGATGTCGTTTGTGTGTAGGCGAAAGTTCTTTGAGCCTAAATATTTTAAGCAAAGATGGGGACAATATGAGTTTGGTGTCTAAAATAAAGACTTACTTGTCTTTAGATGTGAGTATATTTAGTATTTAATTATGATATTCATCCTAACCTATTTTCACATATAAATCCCCTTCTTCTATAGGCTGATTTTGCCTGGAATAACAGATTGGAATAATCAAACATTTATTTTCGGCCAACATTGATAACTTTTTACTATACTATTTGTGTTATCTTGTAGGTGTTGAGATATCTATAAAAGGCGACAGCTGCAGATAACATGACTTGAATGAATATAAAATTGTTTTATTAAGTTGTAACTTTAATAACTACCAAATATTCTTTTTACCAAAATCATGGTACACACATGTAGTTTTCGTAAGGTCCACAGTTCACAAGAAGAGTTTGACCTCGCAGCCATACATTCCACTGTCCCAATCCTTAAGTACTTATTTGGAACAACTTTAACTTTACTAATAATTGTTGTTATGAGACGGTTACGTAGATCTAATCACAGGAAAACAAATTAAATTACCAACAACGTGCAGATTAGATTGAACGCGTTATTGATACTTTATGGAAAAAGTTGCCATTTTCTAAAAATATATTATTTTCATTTACCTAAGTCACCAATTGTTAGGAAATCATGTAGAACTTGAAATAATAAGACTTGGAATATTAAAACCAAATATGCTTGGTTTTAATTTAACAAGTGAAAGGAGTTCTCTGTTTTAACTTCGCCGATTTGCATTTGTCTCTCTGTGATGGATATGTCTTACCATAACTTTTGAACGCAATAACCAATGTAATTTAAAGTTGGGACAGTGTTTCTTTGTACCGTTGTACAGATCAAGTTCTTTGGGGTAAAAAAAAATCAGAGTTGGGAAGGAATAAACCCCTATATTTATAAAAACACTGCTTCTAGTAGTCATGATTACATTTATTTATCTTTTAGGGCAGCAGTTCCCCAAAATGGGGTGTGAGTATGACTGGTAGTAAGTAAAATTGTTCCTGGTGGTACGCCAGAAACCAAATAAAACAATCAAATTAAAGTCAAAAAAAGATAAGTTATCATCAAAGCTTATAAATTACTACCAAGTCTAACCAAATAGAAAAGAGATTCAAACAGTGGTTAGAATGGTAGGCCATATATATTAGTCTTTTTTGTATTTTTTTGATACTTGTCCACTAGTATACATATCGCTTGAGTATAAATGTTAAATAATGATAAATACAAACTGTTACTATATGAATGGTGTTATATATCTGGGCACCATTAAAAGCACCTAAATAGGGGTTGGGGTATGTTTTGAGAAGGGAGAAGTCAATTATAAAACAGATGTATCTAGGAAAATCAGAGGAAAGAAAGCCATTGGGTGGACTGAAGCTCAGAGGGAGGAGGGGAGGGGGGAAATTGGAGTAAGGAGTGACCTTAGAGCACATGATGTAGATGGGACTACTGCTGTCGGCAGGAAAGGGTGGAAGAGGCTAAATAGTGAGGCTATGAACCGACTGCAATTCAGTTAGTGCTAAATAATCTAATGTAAATAGTAAATATTCAGAATTTTCTTGGTGGTACTTCAAATTACAGAAATCTTTGGGATGGTACGCAAATCAAAAAGTTTCGGAACCATTGTTTTAGGGCATTTACTGGTACCTTAAACAGCTAAAAATGGGTGTATATATATGTACAAACCACTGTAATAACTTTTCTAAAAATAATAAGATTATGATATTTTTTATGGGGGAGGATGGTGAGGGAGATAAATGAAACGAAGTTTGCCCAAGACTACAGGTCTGCTAAGGGCGGCCCTTAAATTCTCGCATTTAGAAGAATTTTGGTTGGTGGCCAATTTTTTTTTTTTATCAATTCTGTCCTTCCTAACTTGAGTTTACCTGGCTATTTTTTTAACAACATGAATAGGACTAAATATCCATATATGTTATAATATTTATATAGGCTTATAAGACAAAAATTTAAAATTTAAACTAATTGCTAGATTCAGTCACACTTAGTGCACGTCAAGTATGGCTTCCACAAATGTAACTGGCCCATTCCATTCTGTATTAGGTAGGTGTTTTCTTGAATTTGGTATTGGGCATCTCTTAAGTTTGACTACGAAATGGGCTTTAAGTCTAATAACCTACAGTAAGAACATTTAAAAAAAATACAAACATTTTTTTTTCATCAACATTGATTTATTTTACGATAATAACTACTTTATGATTAGCAGGGCTATGGAGTTGGTATATCAAGCCTTAACTTTGATTCCTCTATTTTCCTACTGTCAGATCCTGACACCTTCAGAAATGGCTAAAGTAGATTAATTAATTTAGTAGTAAAAATTTTACTGCAGTAGAATTTTCCAATACAGATTACTTCATGGGAAACTTCTTTGACAATGTTAACCATGTTATCCCTTCAATGCGGCTTCGGGGTAACTGGTTTTGTCTAGTCGAAGTCCAGTCTCTGAGTGACATTTTTTTCTAGGCGTCGATCTCGCGGGTCCAGTGGGTGGTTGGTAAGGGAGGGAGATGGGGGAAAGAACATAGGCGGGTTCTGGGGTGTCTAGGGTATGCAAATGGAAACCCTCAGGGCTAAAAGGGGAAATTGGAGTAGGTTGGGGTCGGATGGTCGGTGAAAGGTGAAGACGAGGGGAGGAATTAGCTAACGCTGGGGCAGGGACTCTTGGAGATGCTGGAGCGGAGTGTTGGCGTTCGGGGGTCTGGTGGTTGCAGTCGGGATCGTAGAAGATGGGTCCACGGGTGGAGTATTGCTTGGTTGTTACTGTCTTCTTTAGGGTCTTCTGTCGGTGGTCCTTGCCGGCGTGGCGGGTGTATCCCATCCCGTGAGATCACCGTCGGAAGGGACGATCAGGTTGGAGGGTGAGAGGACAGAGTCGCGGTGGGAGGTGTGGATAAAGTCCCGACAACGTGAGTCGTGGTGGGAGGCAAAGGAACTGTCCCGGCTATGTAAGTCGCGGTGGGAGGCAGAGGAACAGTCCCGGCAACGTGAGTCGTGGTGGGAGGCAGAGGAAGAGTCCCGGCTACGTGAGTTGCGGTGGGAGGCAGAGGAACAGTACCGGCAACGTGAGTCGCGATGGGAGGTAAGGGGTAGTTGCGGAAGTATAAGGAGTGACGATGAAAATGCTCTTTGCATTGTGGTTTACCAGGGTTGGGTCACCACTAAAAACCGCTCCAGAAATCACCGTGTTATATACCCTCCACAGCTGCCTGGCCTTGTCCAATGGGGAAAACAGGGGCTTCCCATTAGTGCGGGAAAACGTGAGAGACAGTGTCCATCACGCGAGCCAATAGCGAGCGAACACCGAAGTCAAATAGCATGCTCTGATGCTCCCTGAAGGGGAGCACGAGAGCAAGTTCCAACACGTACCGACCAATTGGTCACACCGTGTGGTTCGCAAAAATTTAAAAACGGGTTGTCGCGTTTCGCGAAGTTCTGAAACAAAGAAACAGATATTACATATTATTAGTAACATTGGGGGGGTAAGAAATTTGAGAAACCGAATAAGGGTTTTTTAGAGTTACGTGCGGAGACACTACTCTATGGGGGGCTATGTGAGAGCCTCCCAAACCACTGTTGTCACATCTCGCTTATCCGAGCAGGGGTTTGGGACGTCGATGGCACCCACCAGGGTCGATGACGTAGTTTCCAATCCCCTGGATAAGAGGATTGGTGGCACCGGGAAGTCTAGCGTAGAAAGGCTGCGCCAGTCCCCGGAAGTGGTCGTTGATTGTAGGCATATTCAGGTCGCGGTGTAGAGTCTCATTCCGGACATACCAATGTGTGCCCACAATGATCCTCAGACACACGCTCTGGAATGCCTGCATCCTCCTTATATACGTGTCCGCCAGGTGGCCCCAAGCGGGACACGCATAGTCAAGGATCGGTCTGAGCAGCTGCTTGTACAGCGTCAGACCGTTCCTTGTTGACAGGGCGCTACGCCTGTTAAGCAGTGGGCCTAGGATTCCCAGCCTTTGCCTCGCCTTGTTGAGTGTCTCGTTGCAGTGTAGTCTCCAGGTCAGTTTGGTGTCCAGCGTAAGTCCCAGGTACTTAGCACTGTCTGCCCATCTGATCTGTTCTCCGAACAGCCGGAGTGGGACCGGCCTGTAGTACTTTGTTTTCCATGTGAAGCGCACTGCGGTGCTCTTCTCCACGTTAATACTCGTTCTCCAGGTAGTCAGCCACCCCTCCAACTGCGTCAGGTGCGTCTGGAGTCGCCTCTCCACCAGCTGCCCTCGCCACGACTCCGCTACTAGAGCCGTGTCGTCCGCATACAGTGCCAACTCGGTGCCTG
>CABFOW010002071.1:35418-61555 GCA_902141385.1 Timema californicum | reverse complement strand
AGTAGAGAGGGTGGGTGGCGCGGCTGGTGCAAGTGCGGAGGAAAGATACAAGGCCCGACTGAACAGGGAGGCACATCAACCTATATTTGAATAAATCTGTCAAACAAAATAAGAAATATCGGTCTTAAAGTTTAAAAAAATGTAAAAAATTAAGATTTAAGGTTGAAAAAAAAGTATAAAATAAAACGATATATTTAACATAAATTCTTAGTGTGATAAGTTTTTATTTTTGAGCCGGAGTTGGAATCAATATATTTTTTGTGACTCCAACTCTACCAGAAATTGCTTCTGACTCTTAATCCACAGCCCTGATAAGTAGGCCTGTTGGTTTTACATTCAAAATATATATGGCTCTGTTTCTTATGTGTGAATATATTAAAATACCGGTAAGCTTATAAAACAAACAGGAGTAATGATACATCTCTCAAATTACTTGCACATCACTTAGGTTGATACATTGTTTGGACTGGACTTTTATTCAAACCTAAGTTTTTATCATTACAGTAATAAGATAAAATCATCATATTATTAGTAAACTATATTTAAATTAAAAGTATGTCATTATAATAGAAATGTAATCATTAGAAAGTAATTTGAATGCAGGATCTTTGTATAATAATGCTTACACATTTGTATCCCAAATAGTTAAATGCCACAATAGGTAGGGCCTACTGCATTATTTTAGGGCAATTAATATTAGGGGTGTGCGAGCAAGCATTTTTGGGGTGTCTACTGTGTTACAAAAGTCACAAAAAGTCAATAATTGAAGAAAAAAAACAGGGCCACAAAAGTCCCTGAAAAAATATAAATAGTGATATTCTGGTCATAAAGTCACAAAAATATTTTTGTTTGAATTTCCTGCTCATCTTAACAAGAACAATTCAAAAGTCTCGCCATCCACTACTCTTAGTGCCATGTTCTAGCCGCAAGTTGCCTGAGGGTCATTCCATGACAGATCAACCAATGCATAAAACCATTATGTCATGGATTTGATTAATTTTGTATTTGTGCCTTATTTTTTTCAAATTTTTGGTTCTTCTATTTTCAAGTTATTACATTTTAAAATGGTCCAAAAACCCCAAAATTTGCTGGTCACCACTAACTTAAATGCCATTTACTAGAAACATATAATAGTTACAGACATGAGCGGATGTAATTTTATAGCTTAAGAATAGGGATTTCATTTGGTATACAGCATCACATATTTTTATGTCTTAAAAAAATTCACCACTATTAAAAATTCTTAATTTTGAGTTTTAAAATTTTTGAAAAATTTGGATTTTGTAGCCAATCATTACAAATGTCAAGGTGGTATCTCAATTATATCATACAGAACTTGAAATTTCTTGTTAACAGCACAACAAGAAACAACTCTTTATGTCCATTTGTCTACAATTTATATTGGTAAAATTATGTGGTGAGCTTAAATGAATCCAATAAAATTATAAGTATTTATTACAGTGGTATAGAGGAGGGGGAGAGGTGTTTCATAGGAAATAGCGTTGTGTTGGCTATCTTGTTAAAGGGACTGTTCAAAACATCCAAGTTCTGACTTTTTTGTACATATTTATTCATGCGCTATTTTCTCAACAACTTACCTTCCTTTCCAGCCAGTTCATTTGTGGTCCAGCCCAGTGTATTTGCTTCAGTTTGTTTGAACTGGATTTAGTGAAGCTTTCTTATTTCTTGCTCTTTCTTCTGATTGTTTTTACCATGATACCAAGGACAAAGTTAACATTCACCATGCAGCTAAAGTTTAATGTTGAGTGCGAGTGCATTATGCCTATATATGCATTATATAATGTCCATCAGTTTACCGAAGTAATTTTGTGGTAAAAAAAAAGTCACCAAAATGTCGCTAATTTTTGTTTCTCCAACTCAGTAGACAACCTGATTTTTCACTAATCTAGTTCATGTTGAGTTTGAATTAAAATATTTCAAATTGAATTTCTGTAATAGATATATGTACAAATCATAAAAAAGTGCAAATATATAGTTTTTAGTATCACATTTTTTTTTGTAAAATATATCATCTATAATGCTTAAAATAATTGTTTATTATTTAAATATCATTTCAAGGAAACCATCAATAAAACTTATTTTGTTTGAGGACATAGTAGAGTAAAATGTTGTGATTTCTAAATATATAAAAGTTTATTATAAATCACAATAAACTAGAGCTTTTGTTACAATCCTGTTTTTCAGTCTCTATTCTTTCCACCATTTACTCAGGTGATGCAGTGGTATCATTAATCCTGCAATAAATATTTTTCAAGATTATAAAAGCATTACATACATAAGGATGTATTTTATTCTGAAGAAGCAAGTTACTCTTCATGTTCTGGTATCTTATGATGTACTATTTATGGACCATAGCTAAAATTGGACCCTTAACACTCCACACTGGATCTTCCTGTCATCGCTGTGAAGAAACCAGCATTGAGGAAGGATCATTATTATAATAGTTGTCAGAAGGCAAAACAAGCCTTGGAATTGAACTTGGATATCAAATATATTCCTTGTCATTCTCATCAGAAGAAAGTAAAATTTTACATTCTTCTTCATGTCATATGTATACACTGATTTTTCTAATAATGGACATCTGTTGTTTTTCCCTCCCTACCAGAACTATATAAAAGGCCTCTTGAGAAGAATTTTATCATGAGGTATAAAGTTTCTTTGGGTCTCTTTTCCCTTCTCCATTAATCATCCTTCTTTTATACACTGTTGTTTTATGCCATGAGCTTTAATGCTAAAAAGAGTATGCAAGATGGTAGGAGAAGGGCGGAGGTCTGACAGAAAACAATGTTGATCTTCTGCAATAGAAAACTCCCTCCATAATAAATAAAATAAAAGTGTGTCTGAGAGAAGGAAGGCACATTTGAACATCTTTGTTTACTTTACAATACATACAAGAAATCATTAACATTGAAGCATTTTAAATATCAATCTGGATCATGATACATAATTAATAGTTTAAAAAAATAAAGTAGATAGGCCTCGTATTTTCTTTATAAAAAGATCTTCCTGACTTGTTTTTGTTTGTTTTTTAATAACATAATGAAAATTATTACTGTTGCTAGAATTGCTATTGGTATTCTTAAGTCAACACAAACATTTGGAAACAGGGTAATAAGTCTATAGTCTCTTAAAACGCTCAGCAGATCTAATGCTTTTTAAACTGTGCCTTTCCAAAATTTGCTTTATATATTTAGGGTAGATTTTTCATTTCTTTTACAATATCCCTACCATTGAAGTCAGCAGGATATTGCTCTGATAAAAATAAAGCTTTTCTCTCCACATCACTTTCAAACATGATGAGATATTTCCACAGTAATAAAATTTATCACCCAACTGCTTAACAGTATTGAAGAATTCTGTTAATCCTGCCATAACATTGTCTACCAAAATCTAAAACATACACTTTTTGATCTGAAGTAAACCTCTTCTTGCGTATCATCTTTGTTGTTCATTTCATCCAAGCTAGCATCAGGTGTGCTGTAATCATGTGGCCTTGCCCTCTTGTGCCTAAATCCACCACATCTTTGTGTGAATTTTATTTATATCTTTATTCCTGTCTTTTATTTTTTTCTGAAATTCTAGTTGCTTGACCCTAAAAATCAGTACCTAAATTGTATAAAGAAATTTCAAAAGCTGTTGTTTCCTGTTTAATTTTGAAGAAATTCTATATCTTGGTGTTTTAAAGGCCAGTAAATAAGATTCCATCATTGATTTCTTTGAAATTCAAATCAACTGAACCACAATTAGTATCCAAATAGAAAATAGGGAAGGCATATACTTAAAAAAAAACTAAGAAAAGATAGAAAACTAAGTTTGCTGGGGATTAAAGGAGAACACCTAAATTACAAAATTAGTGTTAAATATATTATCTTTATAAGTGGGGGAGGGGTCTTCAAAATTGCAAAAGTTATAATGATAATTTATTCATCGGTGTGGCAGAAGATTTAAACTTACTGGGTAGGAGTAAGGACCACTCTAACCATAATGAAGGTCGGAACATTCTTAAATAGAAATAAGTTCTTCCTCAGACTTTGCTAAAACTAAAAAAAAAACTTCCTGATAGGTACAATAGAAAATTGAAATATTTATTAAATATAAAATGACAGACCCAAGTACCAGATGAGATTGAACATTTAAATTCATAATGAGAGAGTGAAAAATGGTCAGAGCTGGACATTTACAAAACTAAAATTAACAACCATTTATCATTGAGGTAAAAAATTAAATATGATAAGATGATAAAGATACCACACGTAAAATCCGAAATTTTGAAATTTTGAAATTACAAAATGGGAGAGTGAGTGTGGAGATGGTGAAATGGGGATGAAAAGAAATCTCTAAAATCATAGGAATAAGAACCTTTTTGTATAAAATAAATATTTCGCAAATAACTATAAAAGTATGGCAGTTTTTAATTTAAAATTTTGGTTCATGATTGAAGGATAGCTAAGAATTTCAAAAACTATTATAAATGGATTTCTAAATGGGGTAGAAAATTTAGATACTTGCAAACCATTATTACAACTGCCCTAAATAATACAAAATAAAAAATTTCTGAAATAAATTAAATTTCAAATTGAAAAACAGGAAATGTAAGAACTTGATACTGATACAACAAATGTAGAACACTATTTTCAGTGTGGTTGGAAATTTTAATTAGGCAGTTCTGTAAAAGAACCATATCAGATAACCTAAGTCTTTAAAATTTCAAATTGGGGGGAACTATAATGGGTTGGGTGGAGAGGTAGTAGCTTGAAATTTCTCCAAAACTACTAGAAAATCTACCTTTTAGTGGAAATTTGGGTAATTGTTAAAACTATCACCCCAGATCACAAACAGATTGAAAGTTTATTAAATAAAAAATAGGGGTCTGGGAAATGTATGTAAAGTGGGGGGCCCTTAATGTTGCAAACTTATAAAAACTAAACAAAATTGAAGATGACTTTAATTTTGTAGAAGGAGATGAAAAAAACCAACCTAAAAACTATAGTTTATTATTTCATTTAATTATTTTATAGTCATCTTAAATTAATAATAAGGCTATTTTATTATTTTAAATTAGAACAATCTTCATGATGAAGATGGGCTTAAATACTAGCAGAATTATTGTTGTGTGTAATAAATAAACATTCTCTTAACTAGGCCTATAATAACAAACACGAGTTTAGTAACTATTCCACTTTTAGATTTGTGAAGTCACTTCTGTGATGACGTCACCAAAGCGTCTCACGCAACCGTCTTTGTTAGTTCCGGTGTATATCTCAAGTGGCGAGCATGTGCTCTTTATTCTTTAATTGTTTATTGTTCTTTCATAAATAAAACTAACAGGTTATGGGTCCAGGATGCTGTATTAACGTTTTGGAAGAAGATAAACATTAACTATTTGTTTTGTTAACGTGATAGGGCAGTGGAAATGCGGTAACATAAATATAAGTATCGTTAGTGACGCCTGAAATCACATCCATTCATTCAAGATGTCCGTATTCTCGACGCATATAGAAAAGCTGGGAAAGGAAAACTATGATACATGGAGACAACAAATGGAAGCAATTTTAATTAAGAACGACCACTGGGAATACGTCGATGGAACTAATCCTAGGCCTAAAGCGGCTGTAGGTGCTGACGCGGAAGCAATTGCTGATACCGCTAGACACGCGGCCACGTGGGACAAAGCTGACCGTAAAGCTAAAGCTGATATTATTTTAGCTGTGAGTCCTACAGAACTTTGTCACATAAGACATTGTGAAACATCGCAAGACGTTTGGCAAAAACTAGAACTAGTTTACCAGTCTAGAGGGCCTGCAAGAAAAGCTACACTTTTGAAAAAACTCTTGTTCACAAAAATGCAAGAAGGAGAAAACATGGCGGATCATCTCACGAATTTTCTCAACACAGTTGACAAACTCAATGAAATGGATATTCGCATTTCTGAAGAATTATTAACCATCGTGTTATTATACAGTGTGCCAGATAGCTACGATAATTTTCGTTGTGCAATCGAAGCTAGAGATGAACTACCGGACACAGAGTCTTTGAAAGTAAAACTTCTAGAAGAATTCAGTGCAAGACAGGACAAGAAAGCAGACTTAAATGGTGCGGGCGCTTTCTATGTAAAATCTTCCATAGGGCGAAGTCTAAATAAAAACAGACCTCCAGATAAAAACTGTGTAGGCCTACCTACAAATCAAAATAATAAAGTTTTTCAGATCCAAGGTCAAAGTGGTGTGCAAAATCAAAATAGGAATTTTAAAGCATCAAAACGGTTATATAAGTGTAACTATTGTAAAAAATTGGGACACAAGGCAGCCGATTGCTGGACAAAAATGGCGAATGAAAAGCAAGTTTCGATGGCATCAGAGCAAACCCATGCAGCAGCAGAAGAGATCGTGACATTGACATCATCTTCAGTGAGCACTCTCTGTGCGAAGTTAACGAGAAGAGATGACGTGTGGTGTGTTGACAGTGGAGCAACAACACACATGTGCCGCGACAAGAATAGTTTTTTGGAACTCACGCCAACCATAAGTCAGAAGGTTAGGTTAGCGGATGACAGAACAACTGACATTGAAGGCATTGGAACTGCAGTAATGAATGTTTCAAATAAAAAGGGCCAATTTGTAAAAGTGAGGTTAGAAAACACTCTTTTTGTACCCACACTTAAGACAAATTTATTTTCAATTTCAAAAACTGTTGAAAAAGGGCGAAGCGTGTGTTTTAATGCAAATGATGCTGAAATTGTCGAAAATGGTGAAGTGTTGTTAACTGCTCGTAAACGTGGAAATTTGTATTTTATCGAACCTTACATGCAAAGTGAGAGTTCGACACATGTAGCTAATGTGAGTAAGGCAGGCAATCTTAGTGAACTTGAAAAGTGGCACAGAAGATATGGACATTTAAATGCGTATGACTTGCAGAAACTCGTTCAGAAAGACATGGTTAGCGGTATGAATTTTAAGAAATCAGAAACATTTTCAACATGTGAAACCTGTATCTTAGGAAAGCAAGTTGCTACGCCTTTTCCAAAAAGGTCTGAGTCGAAGAGTGAAAAATTACTTGAATTAGTGCACTCAGATGTTTGTGGCCCAATGAGAGTGAAATCTCATGGTGGTGCTTCTTATTTTGCAACGTTTATCGATGATAAATCTAACTGGGTAGAAGTTCATTTTCTAAAACATAAAAGTGACGTGAAAAAGGCTTTTGAAACATTCAAAGCATTAGCGGAAAACCGTCACGAAAAGAAAATCAAAACTTTGTGGACAGACAATGGCCTGGAGTACTGCGGAAAAGAGTTCACAGAAGAAATGCGCATCGCAGGGATAAGAAGAGAACATACCGTAGCAGAAACTCCAGAACAGAACGGCAAAGCTGAACGCATGAATCTCACGCTGGTGGGGATGGCAAGATGTATGCTGTTGGAGTCTGGCTTACCAACAAGTTTTTGGGCCGAAGCGATTGCCACAGCTGCTTACATCAGAAACAGATGTCCATCAAAACAGCTGGAAGAACAAACCCCTTATGAAATTTGGTTCGGGCTAAAACCAAAAATAGGACATTTCAAGACGTTTGGTTGCAAGGCATATATGCTGAATAAGGCCCCAAATAAAGGAAAGTTTGACCCAAGATCCAAGGCAGGTATTTTTGTGGGTTACTCTACTGAATCGAAAGCGTATCGAATTTGGGACCCAGAAAAACAAAAAATATTGAGAAGCCGAGATGTAAAATTTTTGGAAAATTTTGAAACTGTCAAAGTTTCGGATGAACAAAAGGAGTGTGCGAACTTTGAACCTTCTTACTTATATGTTGATAACAGTGTGAAAGACCCTATTTCTAATGCTGATGGACATGTAGATAAAGTTCAAGAAAGTGATCCCATTGATCCTGATAGGCCTATTGAAGTCAATGAGAATTACCTCAAATCAGAAAATTTAAGCAAAGACTGCACAGTGATTGAGAATAAGAGGGGGCCTGGTCGACCTAAATTGATTAAAACAGGAAAGCCGGGACGACCAGCAAAACATTTTAATCTGGTTACGCCAAAACCTGAAAGTGCGAGCTTGATGTATGAAGAGGCAGTAAATCCATCTGTACAAGAAGCCTTAGAAGGACCTTATGCAGCTGAGTGGCAGAAATCGATGGAAGCTGAGTTCAACGCTCTGACACACAGCAAGGCCTGGACATTGAAACCACGCCCAAAAGATAAAGCTGTCATTGGTTGTCGGTGGGTACTCAGAACAAAGTATGGGCCAGACGGTAATGTCGAACGCCGGAAAGCTCGGTTGGTAGCGAAGGGCTATAACCAACGCCCAGGGATTGATTTCCATGAAACATTTTCACCTGTTGCAAGACTTAGCTCAATAAGACTAGTTGCTGCCCTAGCAGCTGAGTTAGGCCTTACTTTGTATCAGCTTGATGTTGTAATGGCCTACATAAATGGAGATCTTGACGAACAGATCTATATGGAACAGGCGGACGGTTTCATTACCCCTGGAATGGAGCGTCTAGTTTGTTCACTCGAAAAGTCCATATATGGCCTAAAGCAGTCGGGCCGACAGTGGTTCAAAAAGTTGCACGAGAGACTAGAAATTTTTGGACTCAAACAATTAGATTGTGACAAGTGTGTGTACCACATGAATGATGGTTGTGTGACTCTTATCGTGGTTGTTTATGTAGATGATTTGATCATAGCTACAAACAGTAAAGAAGCCTACACAAGATTGAGAGACGATTTGTCTCAAAACTTCCAAATGAAAGACTTAGGAAAGCTGCACTACTGTCTTGGAATTGAATTCAAACAAGATGAAAATTCAAAGTTGGTCACTATGTCACAGAAATCGTACATAGAAGATGTTCTCAAAAAGTTCGGAATGCAAGACTGCAAACCGGTAAATACCCCATTAGATGGAAACAGCAAATTATCCAAAGCCATGGAGCCATCTACGGAGGAGGAGGCAGAGGAAATGAGCGAAGTTCCGTACCAGCAACTCATCGGTTCTCTGATGTACCTCGCAGTATCTACACGACCAGACATTGCGTATGCGGTGAGCTCTTTGAGCCAGTACAACCTAAACCCCGGAAAAGGACACTGGGTTGCGGCGAAGCGCGTCTTACGATACTTGAAAGGTACGAGCAACCATGGACTAGTCTACAAGAGATCTGGCGCTGAACTGATTGGATACGTGGATGCAGATTGGGGAGGAGCCCTTGATGACAGAAGATCATACACAGGCTACGCCTTTCAAGTTGCAGGCTCTGCCGTGACATGGGAGGCGAGAAAACAATCCACCGTGGCTCTTTCAAGCACTGAAGCAGAGTACATGGCTCTTACGGAAGCAGCAAAAGAGACAGTTTACTTACGAAACCTGTTAAAAGAAATCGGGTTCTTGAGTGTTAATGCAATACCAACTCTTGTTTATTGTGACAATCAAGGAGCAGAAAAGCTCATGCATAATCCTGTGTACCACTCTCGTACCAAACACATTGACATTCGGCATCACTATGTGCGTGAAGTTTTTGAACGAGGCGAAATCAATGTGAAATACATTCCAACAAACAAGATGGTAGCTGATGTGCTCACGAAAGGACTGTTCGGACCAAGCCATCATCAGTGCATACAAGGACTTGGCGTGATAGACATTAATAAAGTTAACGCGTGTTTGAGAGGGGGTGTTGTGTGTAATAAATAAACATTCTCTTAACTAGGCCTATAATAACAAACACGAGTTTAGTAACTATTCTACTTTTAGATTTGTGAAGTCACTTCTGTGATGACGTCACCAAAGCGTCTCACGCAACCGTCTTTGTTAGTTCCGGTGTATATCTCAAGTGGCGAGCATGTGCTCTTTATTCTTTAATTGTTTATTGTTCTTTCATAAATAAAACTAACAATTATAAAAATGTAAAGGCTTATAAAAAGTAAAATGAAAGTTGAGAAGTATTGAGTAAGACTCATCTTCACAGCCAGGACATGCCACTAACCTCAGAACCAATCCCCAATCATAGTCAGGACATACTTTGTTTTTTAGTAATTATTTTGTAAATTGTGATAGATAATTCCAATATAATTATTAGGTTGTTCTAGCCATCAACATAAATGAAAAGTTTTTTTGGGTATAGTTTAATTGAAACTAGAACTCTTTACTTAGCTAGGTAGGCAGATGATCCACTATCTGAACTAAGTATGTTTGAATATAAATTTGTCTCCATTTTCTGTTTTTATCAATAAAAATTGTACTTTGTTGGTCAAACACAACCCTTTACCAACTGCTTCTTTCTGACCATTGTACTTTTAACATTGTCCCTCTATTCACTCAAGAAAATCTCATTTGAAAATTTTTGTTTTAGGTGTCCAAAGATGATGATCTACCAAAATTTATTTGTTATGAATGTCTTTATCATATTGAACATTTCCACACCTTCAAGCTACAATGTAAACAATCTCAAAATATTCTGAAAAATTGGGATCTCTATTTAATTCTGGATGGAAAGGTATTAGATCAACTTGAGATATTATATTTATAAATAGATTATATTTACTATAGATCTTTTTTTGTTTAAATAAACTATGATTTCAATTTGGTTAGTAATGAGTTGTTTGTATTCCCACTAATAAAAGTCTTAATTTCAAATTATAATTATTTTATGCCCAGATTTGATTGAAATTTTATTTTACTTTTGAGTCCCTACGAAGCACATTTGAGGGTCTAGAATAGGGGGTGGCCAACCTTTTTCTCTTGTATTCCATTATCTACGCTGATCAACTAAGAGTATACCACTCCACCCCAAAACATCTACTCTAACCTTACCCCCACCATCTTGAGAAAAATACAATAAAAATGTATTAAACTTAGTACTGTAGTATTTTTTTAAATCCTGAATGAAGTATGGATAGAGCTATGGGTAATTGTTATCTACTTTATGTAGCATTATAAATATAAAATGTAATAATGAACAAACCCCTCTTTATAAAACATTTCTTTAGGGAAGAAATAATTGCATTCATCCAGAATACACAATCCACAAATGAATTATTTTTTTTTAACATGGATAACACGAGTGGTAACATACTATGTTATTTTATAGTTATGTTTAATTAATAGTTAATAAAAGTATTAGTAAAATAAGAAAATACTAAAGAAAATCACAACTGGTTTTCAATAGGACAGTATTAAAATTAAAATAATAAAAAGTTATTTCAATTCTTAGTGGGGGTTTATAGATCTCTTTGTTAATTACATGTTTGTCATTGTTGGATTTGGTTGTCAAAAAAGCAATAAGAATCAACTTTAATAGTTTCACTTAAAATGTTGTAAACAGTTTTTGTTATAGTCAAAAATCTGAACGGTTTTAATGTTAGAAATAAATATCAAGGAGTAGATTTGCTAGGTTTTCTCCTAGCAAACTGTTATTTGTTCATTTTGGTATCAAATGAATACTTATGTTAAGTACTTTAAAACCTGATTAAAACTCTTTGGACAAATATGATTTCAAATAATATATATTTGTTTGTAGTTTTTTTGACTATTTATTTTTAAAATGTTAGGTTAATTAAGGCTTCTAGACAGCAAGTATATCAAACTTTTCATACTTCAAACACACTACAAGAGTAATGTTTTTTTTTGTTTCTATGAATTAAATAATATGTATGGTTTGTTAGAATGTATTGACAGCTGGTGTGTGCTTGTGCTTAAGCCTATTGTAGCAAATAATCATGTTGAACCTTGGTTGTAGATTTATTATTATTTTTGTTTTATTATAGTCTAAATGTACTTTGTTTACTTTGTTGTTTACTGTGCTGCTTTTAATTTTGAATTGCCATTCCTTTTCTATTACTTCTCTCTCCTGATTGGACAGATAGGTTTTTCCCCTTCTTTTTTGTTTGCCATTACTGACAGTTGGCTTATGGCTCCCCAAGAAACAACATGTTTGTTTTTGTTAAGTGAATTTAGTATGGTTGATTTGGATTATAGTGTTGGCATATTCCTTGTCCTACTTTATAATGGTGCAATAATGTGGAAGGTGGAGGTAGGAGATGAAATAAAATATTAATTGAGGAAATTAGAGCCTCAAGAAAGCTGGCTTCGGAGGACCTAAAATCACATTTTTCTAGAGCAACATATTTCAGGTGAGTCCTTGTTTTAAAATTTGCTATACAGTCCACTTATAGATTATGTTGGTTCCACAATGTTCAGTTCATATTTGTACTCTTAAATTGGGCCATATGGACTTGATTTTAAAACTTAATTTGCTATTTAAAAAGTAATAAAAAAAGTTAGGGTTGGGCTGGTCAGTCATTTTGCCGATCATAATCATTTGTTGCTGAGCCTTAATGCAGATGATTTGATTTGTTTGATCTTTTCATTTTTAATAAGCATGTGGTATTGAAAAGAATTAATAAAAAACAGAAATAAGCTTTGGGGAGATATCATGTAGATAATAGTTGCAGACTCTTTGCTATAAAATCGTTAAGCTCAACTCTGATCATTTTATTATTACTATTTATAGTATTAATAATTTATAATAATAACTATTACTCTTCCAAATTGGTAATAAATTGTTAATGAGTGGGGTGGTCGTATTGTGAGATGCCCAAATGGTTCTGAGCACCAGATGATTTGATCAAAACAATGGTACACTATCCTATGTTGAAGGTGGTGTGATTACTACATCAGGGCCCATAAAGAAAGAAAGAAAAAAATAATATTTATGTATGTATTTGTAATTTAAAGTGGCCTAGTATTTGAAAATTAATATATTTCTTAAAAACATATAAGCTTCATTCATCTATAAATCTGTTATCTACCGCTCGGTGATCCCTCGCCTCCAGCTTACCAACTTCACACCTGTGCAGAACATGGAATTTCTGTAGTACATTTTTGGTGTTGTTGACTTTCATAAAGTTTGTTGTTTGCCAGTGTGAGTTGAACCAGGAAGGGTAAGAGAAGTTGTCGGATTAATTTGGGTGTATTGGTCATAATAACCTTGCATGGGGTATTGCTTCTTCGTGCTCTTACTATTGAAAGTTTTGCTGGTGTTGCAGCGTTGTTTCATACACATGTGCGAACCTTAAGCTGTGTAGATTGAGGTGAAATTTTGTTGGGGTAAGCAATTTTTGGTGTACTAGAAGGTTGTGATGGGTGGCTGTTTGAAAGAGATTCTTGGGGGAGAGCTGATAAGGTTTTGTGTCTGACTGTAAAAAATTAAAGTTGTAGCCATTCTTAAAGATAGTGTCGAGTCTTTTCAGTCCCAAATGGTATTTTGTGGTGAAAAGGATGTTGTCAGAAAGCTGTCTGTGGTTTGTCGAATCATTTGAGAGACCTCTGGAGATTTTTGATTATCAAAGAGAGTTGCAAGGTACCCTCTTTCTTGAAAAGCTGATTAAAGTTTTATGTAATAGTAATATATTTTCATTATTTTTATTGATTATATTTATTCGCTTTTAAATTATTTTATTATTAATTATTATTTCAAGTATAGTCTTTGTTAGTCTAAAGTAATTTTTAATTTTCAATTATTAATTTTTCAGCAAGCTATATATCTTGTCAAGCCTTCATTATGTTACATCATTTTGGCAAAACTACAAAATTCTGTTATAGACCTATTTCAAATTATACTAGACTCATGTAGATTCATTAAATATCATTCTTTGTGTTTTGCAGGTTTTTAATGTGTGTCTTCTTATGAAAAAGTTATACATCCGAAAATTCAAAACAATCTGCAACTGTGGAAGTGTGAATAAGTGGAAAGTTTTAGAAGAAATAAGCGTGTTTCTATCTAGGCCTAACTTAATTATCCTTTCAGGTTGACTTCCTTCACTATCACTTTACATTACTATTACATTGTTTCTACACTGTCTTATTATACATTTCCAAGCCATTAAGCACTAATTCATTTTATAGATTTACTTTCATGTATTCACATATCCTTAGCTCCAAACTATTACTTTTAATAAATATGTTACTAATTTAATAAAAGTTATTATTGTTGACCAATATATATAGTTGTATTTTTCATTGATGACCTGTTATAAGTTTTGTGATTGTTGATCAGCACTATAGTAAATATTATTTTTACTGTTGTAGGATGGACGGAATAACAAAAGTAAAGATAAAACTGAGTATCCTTTGAATCATGCCAGTACGTCCCAAGAGGAATGTATTGAGCCTTCTCTCATTGAAATTGGTGACAAAGATAATGATGAGAGTACAAATTACTTGTCTCAAAATCAGGTAAATAGCTTGTATTTTTATAATTTCACTAATACCAACCACAAGAGTGGTTTAAAATATCTTGAGTGTGCAATCATTTGAACTTTCACCAGCTTTATAGCCATGTCCAATATTTACTAACTTCCTTATGAGCCCCAGGAACTAAATAAGTGTAAAATTATTAATTCTATAAGGAGGAATATGTGTGTATCAAATTTAATGAATCCTGTATTTTTCAAGTAGACTTTCTTCTAGTTTTGTACCACTTTTAAAATAATTGGAAAAAAAAAGTATTAAAACACAAATAAAAATATACATTAATTCATCAGCTTTTTCATTTATTAGTCTTCTAAAATTCCACTAGCCCAACAAACCTTTTCATCATTTATTAATAGACAATACAGAAATGAACCAACCTACATACATACATACCAAGAGGATTCAGACTGTGCATATAAGTTTGCTTTTCATTTTTTTTAGCAGCGTGTCTTATTACCCGTTCGGGTTATACGCTTTAAGTACTAACTACGCTAATGGATTGGGAATTGGGAAGGTTGAATTAGAGGAAATAAACGCGCATTTGCGTGGAGATAGAGTGGAAAACCATTTAGGAAAAACCACCCCTAGTTCACCCGACCGAGATTCGAACCTCTTTCTCCCCGTCCTCGGCGGTTGAGCTCAACACGACAAGCGCGTTAGCCAACTACGCCACCGAGGCGGGTTTTGCTTTTCAAAAATTTACTATTTAATCAAATTTTGATGATTATATGATACACAAGAAATCCTTTTCAGACATTTTTGTTAAAAAGATTTTTTTTTCTCAGCAATTTGCCCTCAGTGAAGTCCCAAAGTTCTAAAATATATCTATTACTACCCCAAACACATATACAGCCTAAAATCTATTTTTTTATTATTATTATTTTTACAAAATGTAACTGTTTATAACAAAATATATATTAGACTAGTTTAAATTTAATTATGGCAGACCAAATACTTACATACTCCTTTAGGGCTCATTGTTTGATAATAATGTATTCACACAAGTTAAAAAAAAAATCTTACAGAATTTCAAACTTCCTCAAAGTGATATTTTCCTGCACTTTAAGAACTAAACAATATTACATTAACTTTGAATTACCACATTTTAATATAAAAAAAATTTACTTAGTGCTCTTTTTCTAAATTATATTGGCCAGAAAATATAGTGAATAGAACAGTATTCGAGAGTTACAAAACTACTCTAATACATTTTTATTCTAAGCCATGTAATCTGTAGCTTTCAATGTTGGTAGATATATTATTTAAAAAGTTAATAACAAAGTAAATTACTAAAATACTAATCGCAAAATAATAAGTTTGTATTTTCTAAATACTTCCTATATTTTCAGGTTTTTGTTGGGAATTTAATGTTACATTTTGTTTTATGTCATTTAGTAAACAATATAATGGTTGACAACATTATTAAATTCCTTTTGTTTTGATAGCGGACTAATATAAAACTAAGACATACAAGAAATCTATCAATCTTAATATTTTAATATGACACTTAAGTCTGTTGTTTTTCAGCTTATATTCAGAGAAGATGTTGCCGCCTTGCTCAAACAGATACAAACGTCATCAAGCTGTAATCAACTGGAAACTAGAGAGCCATTTAAAAATCTGAAATCATCTGGGCCCAAGCCTTTGAGCTTAGCTTCAACTTCTTTTGAGCAGACAAAATTATCACTCAACACTAAGTCACAAGTGAATGAGTCACTCAAATGTCAGAAGCCTATCAACCTTAAATCTGTTGATTTAACTTCTTTAAAAATCACATACTCCTCATCAAACCCTAATCCATCTGAAGGGGATGAGAATCCACATTTTCCCAGGCCTAAATCTGGCAACTTTAATTCAAATAGGTGGCTAGTTCCAGTGCTATATAAGTTGAATGACAGTGAGCTTAACAAAAACAATTTCTGTGAATCTAAAAAATCAAATGAAACTGATATTGGTAGCCCCCGAAGAGGGGAAAACAGTATATTGAAGGACACTCTTGATTTAAAGGCTAAAACTACACCTGTAGAAAAATCCATATCAAACTCAAATAAAGAGCCTGGTATTATTCATACCCCAGAATGCAGTCAGTCGAGTTCAGATGAATCACAATCATTATTGGATAGTACTAAGAAGGGAACTCCTAAAGCTCACAATAGTCAAGCCAAAAAATCTACTAAAAGGGTTGCTAGACTTTATTTTAAAGGCTTTGAATCAGGTGTTGAGAAAGAGTCATATCCCGAACCACCCATACTGTTGCCAAATACTTTGGAAACACCGAGGGAAAGTAAAATTACCCTAGACACTTCATCCAAATCTACTTGTGTGTCTCATGCTGAAGAAAATGTCTCAGAGTTGGAATCTAAAAATCAGATTGATGAAGTTGATGCTATTAATGAAAGTGATTTGGAGAACACATCACAAGAGATCTTGGACGATTTAGTTAAACATGTAGCCAAGAAAAAAAGAAAGACCAACAATGGCAAAGTTAAAGATTTGAACCAATCATTCCAGTGGAGGTAAGGAAACACTTTTTTTGTCAAACGTTTTAAATATCTATCAGCAGCATAATAATGGCCTAGCCATGCAAGAATGGTTTATTTTATTAGACCTAGTGCCTCTTTAAGTTCTTAAAAATATTGACCTTGTTAGTAAAATGTAGGGTAATATGCTTACATTGCTTAACATAAAGATTTATCCACTAAAGATTATTAGTAATATGTTTTTAATAAATATAATCAACCTACTAATATTTCCCTGAGGGTGATCTGAATAACAATTTCTGAAAAATTGAAATATTTCTTTTCTTTGGTGGCTGGAAGGTTTTTCCTTCCCCAAACCACCCAACTTACCACATATCAGTAGTTGGGCATTAATCAGTTTAGAACTATGCCTCAGATATATACTTAGTAATTAAAATAACTGAATTTGATAAGACAACATTATAATTTAAGATAAACTATTTAATAAAGTTTGTTTTAAATAAAAATGAACAGTCCTGTTGCTTATTATCAATAACTGCACCACACCAAGCACTCAAAAATTAACATTTTCCTGTGTCCAAGTGTCATTTTTCAAATTTACAAGTATGATGCTTGATCCAGTTCAACTCCATTACCATTCTCACATAATTTGTAGAGATAATCATAAATGTTTAGTGCTAACGAGATAACAACCTAAAAATAATGTATACAACCTTACCGATTGCCGATCATTTAGTTATAGCACAGTAGTTAGGTTGGTGACCAGTTAAGTCGATGATTGGCGTTTTGAGCCGATTATTTATACCATCTTTTGAACTGTGTAAGTGAGAGGACACAAAGTGGTGACTCACTCGTTTTAAGCTTAGTAGCAAACAACATGGTCCTTTCAACAATCCTTGGTGCTAGGGAAGAGATTAGTTTGGGGGTGGATGGAGCGAGGGTGCTGGTTAAGGGTTCCAAAGGACAGCTTAAGGTGACTCATACCTGGCAATTTACAAGTGAGACAGAATGAGTGAGAGAAATATATTTCTAGAGGGTAGATTTGTAAGTCAGCAATTTATGATCAACAGACAAGAGAAAGTGAATGAATTAATGAAAGGGTGGATCTAAAGAGTGACAGTAACAAACAAATATTAAACACTTGTTCCTGACTTCTGAACTGCTCTAATATTTTTCCACCACAATAACTTAATTTATAAATATTAACTTATAGCTAAATTTAATGAGATTTTTTTTTATTTAACACTATTGTTTGTCTTATGTATATTATTTAAAATAATAATAACATTAACGACAATGATGATAATAATAATTGACAGCTACTCTTCATGGAAAAGATGAAAACATATAAATAGAAGTTTAGTCTTTGAAAAACTTTGTGCTAGTTTTGAAAGAATTATAAATTATTAGTAATGTATGTTCACCATTGAACATTCTGGATTTATATTAAAAAGGTCTAAAACATTTATCTACCTTGTACATCCCCCCTCTCTCTTTTTCTAATATTGGCTACAGTATATTTAAGTTGTTTATCATTATTGTTTTTGTTACTAATTTTTTTAATGAAAGAAAAAACTGTTTATATACAGAAATGTATGTGTTGTTTTGTAAACTACCTTAATAAAATTATAAAGAAAATAAACCAAATTATGCCGGGCATTGGTGAGCAGCAAGATCGGTAAATGGGCTGAATCTCCATAGGGGAAGTGGAAGAGAATAGCAATATTTGCCACTTGAGTGGCCCAACGATCTAAGGCATCACTCTCGTGTTAGACTGGTCTGCGGAGAAGACTGGGAGATTGGTGTTTGAACCCTGGTTGGCTCTAATGAGATTAGTATTTTTTAATTGGTTCTCACTTTCTTTCCGCGTTAATGAGGGTAGATTTTCTTTAGAATGTTTACTTCCTTATCCCTACCCCATGTAATATTATTATTTGTTTTTGATAAGAAAAGTTCATGTCTTATATTTTAGTCAAAATTGTTTGATATTTTTTTTCTTTTGTTCCTTAGGAAGCCTGAAGCCTTGTATAAGAAATAAAAACCCCGTTATGACCAATTAATAGTGTTGCATAAAGTTGACCTAGTTATTATTATTATTATTATTATCATCTAAAGTTTCTTGTAATAACTGAATGTGGCTTACTATCACTTAGGTTTGTGAAGAAAGTAACTGATCCAGATGGCCAAGAGCGATACCAATGCACCCTTTGCAAGAAATCTTATGCCAGTAAATGGTACCTGAAGGAGCACTTAAAGATTCACACAGGAGAGAAAAACTTTGGCTGTGGTATATGTGACAAGCGCTTCCGCAATAATTACATGCTCAATGTGAGTGGAAGAAATTAATTTTTAACAAACATTTAATGCATGATCAAACTAAGTAGGGAGAGATCAGGTTACAGTCATGTGTCTAGCTACATGATCAGGCTGTTTGGGGAAAACCAATATTACAACTTCTACCATAACAATTACTGGATCGGGTAAGCAGAGATAATTCCTGAATCACCGTATATCTTTGATTCTAAGAGGCCATCAATTTTAAGACACACCTTAATTTTACAGCACCACCAACAACAAAAAAGTAAAAAAGCCATCTTATTTTTTAAGAAATATTTTTATTACATAATTCAATTTACTAACAACACAATGCAGATAGTACCTTATTTATAAATAGGTGGTGGTATCACTTCCTTCTGAATCAATATGTCTAATTTTTCTGAACCATCTTTATCACCATTCTCCCATAATACCTTATTTTCTGAGCCATCGACAGCATTGTTTATGCAACATTTTTTAATTGAATGCTACACTATTCTTTCTGGGTTTGGCTTCCAATCTGATGATACCCATTCTGCCAATTTTGATGCTGGTGCTTTCTTAATTTTTCTGGAAGGTTGTTAGTCAACAACCAAGATTAATATTCCTTTCTCTAATAATCTTTAAATGGTTTGTTGACTGAAACATCGAGAGGTTGCAGTTTGCTAGTCATGCCACCAGGAATCACAACCAAGTCACCACCTTTTAGCATGATTTTATTTTTGTCCTCTTTGGTCAAATGTCCACAAAATTCATGGCGTATTAGCATGCTAGGTGGGTTATGAAGACCTCCAGGACGTCTATTCCAGACAACATTTAGCCCATCTTCCATGGTCAAAAATTACTGTGATTCTAAGACCCACCTCGTGTTTATAGATGTTTAAATTGTATAAAAAATGCTTCTTAGAATCAAAGATATACTGTTAGTACTTAAGCAACAATTACAAGCTCAAATAAGTGGAGAGAATTCCTGAAACATACACTTTCACCTAATTGGGCTACATGATCAGGCTTTTTCAGGAGATTTTAAATGAAAACCATCTTCACAACAATTTCCCTGTCATGGGAAGTATAATTTGTGTGACAACCCCTTAGCCTATGAAACTTCATGTTTAGAGTAAGTGATGAAAATTCAAGCGTAAGAAAAATGATCATAACATGAATCGTATATTTAAATCTTGTATTCATATACTTAAAACATCTCAGATTCATCAATGTATTAATTCCAGAGGTGAAGGAGAAACAAGGGTTAGGTAAAGCTATGGATAGCTAAAGTACGGTCATCAAGTGTCATCTGATAGGCAGCCTGGCCTGCTTTATTCGCCTAATATGAATGTGTTTCACTACCACCTAGACTTTTTAACTCCTAATACATACACTCAGATAAAATCCACAGAAGCTTGCCTAGAGTTTGAGTTTAAGGTTATAAAACATAAAAATAATATATTAAACATATTATATTATTTGAGACCCATTCATTTGTTTAAAGATTGGTGTAGATGATTGATCACTTGAATAACACAATCGTTACCCAAAAAAATCTTAATCAATAGAGGATATTGTCTCCTATAGTTGTGAGATAAATGATGGAACAAAAAGTACAGCTATACAAAATCTTAAATGCACCGTTTTGATCAATGATATAACAAAATGTACATTCTTTACAAATAATACATTGCTGACTGATCATACAGAAGATGGCACTGTGTCACATTTAGAATTGAGATTAATGACATATAAGAAAGTACAGTATTTTTTAAAAAAAAATCAATATACTACATTGGTTGCTGATCATACAAAAAAAATAAAATTTATATCAATGACAAAATAAAGTACTAAATACTTAAATATACAGAGTAATGATTAAAAAAAAAGTACCATACACTCTTTACAAAGAAATATGTTGTTAATCAATCACATAATATAGTCTGAGGTTTTGTTAAATTTAGTAATGAGATCAATAATTTAGTGGGAAGTGCAATCTTTACAAAAAAAAATTAAGTACACTTTCAGGATCAATAACATATCAAAAAGTGGTCTTTATAACTATAAATGTTTGTTAAGGAACAAGCCATTATCATTGTAAAACCAATTATCATTTATTTTATAACACACACACCTTTACTTTAAGTTTTATGTTTTGCTACAAGCTATTTAAATTTAGTACCAATTTATTGTTGTCTTATAACAGCAACAAAAAACTCTAAAGATATATTTATGTATGTTTAAGCAGAGCCTAAAGTAAAAACAAATCAAAATCAAATATAGCTTAAATGACAAAGCCGCACATTTTCCCCATCTCCCAGTTCAATCTTGATATTCAATTGAGCCAAACTCTTCTTTTACTGTGCACTACATCCAAAAGTACAACACTTTGGTGTAGTTTTGTATAATAAGTGAAAATGTTTATAAAAATAACTCCCATAAGAGCCCAGCAGTTTGTTTGATACCATTTAGGTCATTGTCAAGTGCGGGAGTTATGTAGGTCAATCATAGCCCACCCTTGGCAACATATGTCATGTCAAGTGTTGTCCATGCTTTTACCATACAGATCTTCAGACTTCGGGTCTTGGGACCCTTCCCCAACCTCTTTAAAAATTGATATGAGCACTTAAGCTGCCTGCTTGGAGACATCCATTGATTCTTTAGCTTATATCAAAGCAGCTTCTGTTCAAATGGCCTCGTTTTTATGTTAGTTGTGCAAGTGTCAAGCAGTGTATTCTAGTTTATAAAGTGGGCCACAAATCTAACACCCCAGTTCAGTGCGTTTTCTCAGCCTACTAAGATAAGTGTCCTGGGTTCTATTTCTGAAATGGATGAAAACTTATCATTGGTGAAATTAGGACTTACATTTTCACAGTGGTGAATTGATGTCAAAGTGATTGGTTCAAAATTAAGCTACTAGGTAAATATTGTTAGGATGTAGTTTCTCAGTTCAAACAGCATATGTTACACATCCTTTTAAAAAAGAAATAAGAACCACACACTCATTTTGACTTTAACATCCCTTGAAGCGAAAACGTTCCTACGCTCTTTAATTCTACTGACCTTAATATATTTTTAACTATTAATATTCCTCCTGATCTTTGTTTAAAATCACCAATTTGATTTAAAAATGAACCGCTTATAAACCAATATAGGTGGTAAGCCAGTGCAACAGCAGAAATATCCGTTATTTTGACTTTAAGACCATCATCATTTGGTCATCAATCTTGTGATTGGTTGGCTGCTGCTCTTTTCTTTTGCCTATCCAGGGCCAAACTTCTCACAATATGGTACCTCATTTTGACAACATTGCCTGCTGTCTGATTCATGGACTCCAATCAGTCTCCCCCTAGTATTTCTTCTGTTCACATCTTAAAAAATAGTAATCATCAATCGGTCTTGTAATACTGTAAGGGCTAAAGACTAACCACCAAATAGAACCAAGGAGAGAGAAAGTAAAGTCATATTTAAATAGGAAGGAATGTTGACATTTATACAAGTTGGTAAAAATGTTTTTAATTAAGTATAGAAGTCTCTTCATCTTCAAATGTCACTTTTCATAGGTAATATCAATCAATACCTATCAAACTAATAAAGTGAAATGCCATCAAGGTTGACCTAAAAATAATTGTTGCTATTTTCTAAAAGAATCTACTAAATATATTTTTTAACACGATTGTTTGTCTATTTTAATGAAACTAGGCTGAACAAATTATAGGTACAGTGGTATGGGGTCAATTCTGGATGAAGGAAAGGGATAAGGTTTCAATAAAGGGGGTCTGATGCACCCTAGTTTAATTGGAAGCTCACATTTGTCATTGTTTATGTTTATGTAGAGTAATTGTAATTCTAATAATAATACATTTTCGATTGCCAAAGTTTTCTCTTGGTTTGTGGCTTACAAAAGAATTTGACCTTTGGCATGCCTTTTATTAGCTTTGAAAATATTATTAATATCGCAATCAGGATTTATTCTACATACCATTATTGTTATTCATTGGTAAGGTCAACTATATAATTTTCCACCAACCCAACACCCCGATAATTACTAAACGCTTTCATAAAATAGAGTATTGAAATATCAAAGTTTTTTTTTTAAGTTGCCTAAAGATGGAGTGGGTCTACCTGTTTCAATTATTTTCTTCTTTTTTTTTATCAATAGACCAGGACGAAAAACTATGATTCAAAATATTTCTTATGGTTTTTGACACAGCAGTCCTCCTCCAACACCGCTACTTTTGTTGGTGCACTCGTCATTCTACTACTGTACGCAAAGAAAAAAAAAACCTTTCATTGGAGGAGCAAACAAGCGTCAATATTCATGTAAAATAAAAATAAACTTACTGTAAATTAAGAAAAATAAAATTCAATTTTAATTTAATTTAAGTTGGAAAAGTTGTATTAGATTTACGGGAAAGAAACATAAATATGTACTGTAAATTGGTGATAAATACATTAGTTTATAATATATAGCTTATAATTATACTTAGAAACAATAAATATTGCTAAAGACAACCTAAAAAATAAGATTTTAACAGCATTTTAGGTACAATTATACATCAATCACGAAAGTAAACTGATCCAATACTCGCATAGGGAAATGCCGCTTCCCTTTTCTTGATGAGGGCCGGACATACCCAAAAACAAATGATCGACAGAATAAAGAGGGAGACCAGCTGGCTTGCCAGTCTGAGAAAGAACTGCTCTAAGAACGAGTAGCTCTCACCTCAACTATTATTAACAGCATACTTGTTGGAGAGGTTTCTAATTATAAAAACTTGTTTTAACATGTTTTTGTTCCCTTTTTAATTCTGGGGAAGTGTTGCTTCCCTTGCTTTCATTGAATAGACACCACTGAATAGGTAACTGGGTTATGTTAACTATGTTGTATGATAAGAGTGTCAGAATGGTTGGAAGGGGTTAGAAACTTCAAGCCTCAGCCATATTTTTAATCATCCATAGGCTGATTAATATTATAAGATAAAGGTGGACAAATCAATTATCTCTGAAGTTGACTTGGGCTTGCGACTGGAAATAGCATGTGCTGTGTACCAGTTCAATTTTCATAAGATAGCATTTTTTATATATATATTTTATCACTGCATCTCACTACTTTTTCAGGCTATATGCAGCCTTACAGGATAATATTACTCTAACGGGGTAGGGATGAGAAAGGAAGTATTTAAGAGTTAGTCTACCCTTATTTGTTTGGAAAGAGAGTGGGAAACCGTTTAGGAAAAAGTGCCATCAGTAGATCCAACCAGAATTCGAATCCTGACCTTCCCGTTATTAGCAGGCAAGTCTAACATGAGAGGGATGTGATATACCATTCAGCCGCTGCAGTGGGTCATAGGATAGCTGTCAGCTAGAAAATCTACTAGATGTACTTACACATATTAATACATCAGTTCATGTGTTGTGCATCTGTCACTTTTGATAAATCTAATTAATAGAAGAGAGGAGTGGGGGTAAATTAAGACTGGTGGGAGGAATGAGGCATTTTACTATACTGACCTGTTCTTATCCAGAAACAGTTGATTTTTAAAAAGGTAAAAAAAAGTTTGAATTTTTTTAACATTGTTTTCTTGTTCTCTGTTTTTTTTTACAGGCCCACATTCGTCTACACACGGGCATTAAAAATTTTCACTGCAGCTTTTGCCCTAAAAAATTCTACAACAATTTTGATCTGGTTCACCATGAACGCCACCACACAGGTGAAAAACCTTTTAAGTGCAAATACTGTGATAAAGCATTTGCGTATAAGCGGGCGGTCGAGATTCACATGCGTACTCACACAGGGGAACGGCCATACCCCTGCTTCTTCTGTAGCCGCACTTTCATCGACAAAAACCAACAGGTTAGGCATCATCGTGTCCATACTGGCGACCGGCCATACTCTTGCAATCTCTGTGGGCTGGCGTTCAAACAGATATCTGCCTTGTGCTCGCACAGGCGTGTACACACAGATGAACGCCCTTATAGCTGTAGTACCTGTGACCTGTCTTATAAGTGGAAATCTGATCTTGTGAAGCATTTTTCCACGTATCATAGTGATCTTATAGCTTCGGTCGTCAAGACTCGGATTGAAGGAGATGAAAATGCTTCACAACTGATTGATGAAGCCAACTAGTTCTCTTTAATTAAACCTTAAGATTATTGTAAATAAAAAACTTTGGGAGGAAAGTTAACCTTTTTTAAAATAATATAGGACTTAGTCATGATCATGTAATCTTATAATGTATTATAAATCAAAGTGTATTTTTTTATTTTCTACAAGATTGCTATTTTCATTTCAAAGTTGTGTTTTTCTGATTATTAATCAATAATCATTTACATAGCTAAATCTTAATATTACAGTAGACTCCTAACTACCCGAAGTTAAAAATAATTAAATTGGATAGCATAGAACATTATTTAGACTATTTGTTAAGCAAATTAAAGTTTAGTTAACCTATAGTTTTTTTTACTCTAAATAATATGTGTGTCTGTACACAATTATATAGGCTTTTGATAATTACATCATATCAAATAAAAAACTATGTATGGGGTGCAAAGTAATCACTATCATCATCAACTGTTTCCAGCCTCTGGTCAGGTCACTCTAGTAAAATGCCTCCATCTACCTCTATCCTTCCGTCATTCTTCCTCCTCCTATCTCTTTCTTGGCTTCCCTTATGGTCTTTTTCCTACATATTTCCTTTCCAACATTTTCTTTGGCATCCTCTCCTTCTCCAACCTTATTACATGCACTTACCATCTCGGTCTTACTTTCTTTGCTATTTCATGTGTACCTCCTTCTCCTCTAATGGACAAGGGCAGGGGCACATATACATAAACAAAAGAGGGCTCAAAACAAACAACAAATGATTAAATTACAGAAGAGCATTAGGACCACATAAACATTGATAGGCCTTCAGTTCGACCTATACAACAATTTGTTGTCATGAAGCCTTCCCAACCATCACCCGTTATTCGGTATTATCAGTCAAAGGGGAAAAGGGGCGAGGATCTTTTGAGTTAAAAGAATGACTTTAAAACTGTAATAGTAAATTAAAGATTGCATGTAAAATAAATCTATATTTATTTAGAAAA